>JAHWFP010176712.1:0-96493 GCA_023313725.1 Lithobius niger
CGGCTGAAATTTGTTTCTACTACCTGAAGTAATATAGATTACTTGTTACTTTTTGCATTCCTTTCCAGAAAGCTGTCTTTCCCTAATTATTTGTTCAGAGACGTTCAACTGCTTAACCCAAGTGCTCATGCGCAAGCACACTCCTCCTATGAAAGGCCCAAAGCGCGGCCGGTAGCCATCTTTTTTTCCTCTCAATATGTCAAGGTGGTGACTCAAAAGGGGGAAGTAGGGTGGGTGGGCAATAGAAACAAATTTCAGTCGGCCCTACCTGGGGGCGGAGGGGGGGGGGATTTATGTTTCTATACGCTGGTTGGAAATATACATTACCTGTTAATATTTGCATTAACAGTAGACCTCGTCAAAGCTGGCGGTGGGTACCACCTGACGGGCACCCTAGGGTTACATGATGGATTCTCCCGAAAAGTTCCCGACTTCGTACTTTTTTTCTTCTTCTTAGTGCTTAAGGGGGTGGACACCACATCTGGCAGCGACGATGGGTCCTAGATGGTGTAGCCCGTTGGCTTGTGTTGTCATTTTTTGCGATGCGAAGACTGGTGTCTTTCTCCAAGGTGCAGCTGCAAGGGACTCCGGAACCAGGATGTTATTGTGAAAAGCCCATGATGTGGAAATGGTCTTTGGATCATGTGCTGTTACCCTGATGTTGTTGTTGGCATGGTCGAAGTCCCAGCTTCGTGGACATTTACAATCTCCTTGATGCAGAACTGTCTTGCAAAGTGCATTCATTCTTTTGGAGGGTGTTCTGAAGTATCTCTTGAAGGGAAGAAAAGGTTGATTTCGTCCTTTCAGCGTAAAATCGTGAAGAACATGCAGGACTGAGAAGTTCAAGTTCATCACCAATTATGTTTGACAGTTCACCCGGCTCAAGTGTCTTGCACAAAAGGAAGATCTTGGTGTTAAATGAACCGATGTGAATCCAGTGTTGAAGCTGGATTGAAGGGTAAGGCTTGAACTTTACTGCAACACATGCTTACCTCCGAGGTCGTTGGGGACAAGTTTTGCAGGTGAAAGTCATCAGGGAGGTTGATCTTCTAGAGTTAAGGGCTGATGGATGATAGGGTTGTGCCGATTAATCGTTTAAAAGGTAATCGCCGTTTAGACGATTAAACCTTTAGTAATTTTCATTTAATACAAACCAAACCTCCTTTAAAATATTGGTCAATTTTTTTTTTAATAATTTCTGAGAGCAATCTGAATGCAATCTTCACAACCAAACACACACTAAATACCGTTTCGACCTTCCAGATGTCTGATTTACTCCAAAGCTAGGAAGAAGAGATTTTTATTTGTGGCGTTAATCACGTTTTACACTATTATCGTTATTTTCCAAGCTGCAGCAGTTTATAAACCGAGACCATACAATTTAACACATGAAACCCACGTTTTTGTAAAAATTGCTGCTTTCTTGGTCGCGTTTGAAAGCTGGGAGTCCCAGTTTCCTAGTCTGCAATGAATGATGTCCTGAACTTCACTGCCTTCATTCCTCGCATAAACTGTTATATTTTGAAACTCCTTTAGTATCGTGAGCTCCGATTGGTTCATTTGTGGAACGTGACCTTTGAATGCATTGGGTCACAACATCAAGTGACAGTCACGTGAAGCAAGCTTTCGGACGGAACAATAAAAATGGCGTGGACCTGATAGTGTTAAACTTATAAAAAAAAAAAATTGTGAGTGTGTGTGTGGAGGGGGGGGGGGGCGATTAATCGTTAATCGCTTTTTTTTAACCTTATGGTAAATGTTTAGCCAATTAATCGGAATCTTACCACCCTAATGGATGGGCAAGTTTGGTGGATCCTTTCAGGTCTTCCTTGAAAAGATCAGAAAAGGTTGATCAGTGTTGAATTATGGGTGGATTTGCATTCCTTTTCTTTGTGATGGTGGAGCAGGAACCTCTGGTGGACTTTTTGGATCATTGATTAGACGATTTCGAAGTAGAGAGAACCATGCTGCAGACAGACCGTTCGGGGGTCGTGAACAGAAAAATGCCCCGAGATGACTCGATTTTCGGACCTGAAGTAGAAGCTTGAACGAAAGACAGAGGTGTCCGTATAGGCTCTGCCACAGATGTGAAGGGCTAGAGTCATGGTTTAGTCGAGAAAAGCCCATTTGCTTAGAACTCCATGGTGAGCAATGCAGTCTCTTAGCCTTCCAGGTAGGCATCCATAGGATGAGGACATCTCCTTAGTTGATCTGTTGATGTTGGAGCAGTCAATTTATTCATCTGCCATTGGGGACGAGATTCGTCACGGAATCCATTTTCCCTCACAGGGAGTGGAGTTCAGCGAGAATGTGAGTGTGAGAATTCTGGGTGAAAACACTGAGGCCGAAGGGTTAAGCCTTGAAATTTGATGACTCTGCCTTCGTCCATAAAGCAAAAGAGGTGTATATCTTCTAGGTCTGTACAAAAAGGCTGTTGAAGATGAGTCTTTGTCGCCAGACTTCTTTGGGTGAAAGAAGATTCAACTGTAGAAGCCTGGGTGAAGGGTATCCGAGCTTTCGCTGCTGTTGCCTTTCACGATAAGGTCTTGGATTCAGGAGGGGAGGCAGGGTGATTTTGATGGGGCTGCAGCGGCGTCGGCCCAAAACAGTGTGCCGGCAAACATCACTAATCGTACTGGTGCAGATACTGTATTGCGAAGTTAGGCTACTGATCTTGCTTTCCAATTTTGCTGGATTTCAGGACAACAAGCATAGCAGGCCACTATTCAAGGAGGAAGCGACGTTGCGAACTAATGCTTTAATAAAACTAACCTAACTTGGCAAGCGGTAATTCTTTGCTGCCACCATGGGAAAAACGTGCATTTACTGGCAGTTAACTTTAAACTAAAATTTTCTAAGTTTAAGCAACTAAGTAAATAATGGTTGGAAACAGACTGAAGCTCTATTTACATTTATGAACATTGGTTAATAAAATATTTACAAAACAGTGTTTAGTTTGCAGTTTCATTTTGCTTACAACAAATCTTGGTTTTAGATTTCAGCAACAACAACAAAGAAATCGTTAAGCAAATCGTGCTTAAAACTCAAGTACCAACAACGATCAAGAAATTTCACCAACTTCAAACTAGAAGTACATTTTCACAAAAATGCAAGGAATATTGAATAAAAATTCAACTCATATAATGTCACTGACGACAATTCACTGCAACTTTTAACTGTCTGGTTAAGATGCTAGTTTTTGGTTTTACACTGGGAAAAAATTTCACGTTTTGACAGTTTTAACTTGAAACGGGAATGAAATTAAAGTTTTAATAAAATAATCCCCAAAAAATATTTCACCTGCAAAAACCTACCCCGATCGTGATAATTAAGTTTAAGTTACATTTAAGTTTTCAAATAAATGGCCTAAACGGAATTCAAGTACAACTAAGTTAACTTACATGTCCTCTACCTTTGCCCTGTATGGCGCAATTTGCGGCGGCAGAAGAACATCGCTCTCCCGGAGAACGTGGCAATGGGTGGCTGCGAGGTCGAGCTATGCTAACGATATTTTCTCAAGCTTGAGTTTTTATACTTCGGAAACGGCTCCAACTTGCCTTTTGCGCAGACCCCGAGGAATGCTAGACATGTAAGGCACCTTAGGATTTGTTTAGAGCCTAAATTTCCAAGCATCCAATTCACTGGTTTGGTCAGTTTGGTCAGCCAAATTCGGCGCCAACGACGCTCGAGGCACTTCCGGTTTGCACGGGAGAGCCGACCGTGTTTACTTATGCAAGTAAAATTCCAACATGGCGCTAAAGCATTGAGCCGAGGTAGCGGACACGTTTTGCCTCATAATTTTAAAACTACCCAACCGAATTTAAAAAGGTAAATATATTTGGAATCTGAACATTATTAAGATCAAAGGCTAAGCATCTTTTACGAAGATTTAAGCCAGACTTTGAAGAAAATAATAAGTGAAAACAGAGACATCAGTGCTAACAAACCTGCGTCGTACACGTGAGTTGTTGCAAGTTATAAACAGTTTCAGACATCAATAAAATCGATTATTATGCTGTGTGAAGAACCCCTATTATTTGTGAGAGGAATTTAAACAAGTATGAAACGTGTAGGTAACATAATCTACGTGGCTTTATGCCAAACTGCGTTACAATTTTTCGCAGCAGCGCTGTTTACATTTCAGTATTTATTGAAAAATAAATAAATTCGAAATTGAAGAGTTCAGGCCTTCATTAAGACCACTTGGGTTTTCTCGATGATCTTCCAAGATTTCAACAAGGTTGAGTGTAAAAGTTCAATTTATCCTGCCCTCCCTACCTCACCAAGTTGAGGTTTGGCAGTTTTGATTTAAAAATCTGGCGTTTTGTTGCTTGGAGGTAGCCTAGCTCCAGTGACCATAAAGAAAATGTAGCAAATTCCTTACAGGGCGGATTCCTTTCATGATGGTTAAAGTGACGAAGGCCGTCCCTGATGAATGGCAGGATGCGTTGTTGGTTTCTGCGAGGTTTTCGTCTGGTGCCGGGAAAGAGAAACGGCTGCGGCGGTCAAGAATTGAGTGGCAATAGTTTATCATGCCCTTTTCTTGTTTGTGTATCTGCCACAAAAGGACCGATTGTTATACTGGTTGACGTTGTTTAACTGTTTCTTTGCTTTGATCAGCTATTCCAGTTGGCAAAGTGATGTGGCATGGGGTTTTGTGGAAAACTCTGGCTGCTGCTTTGGCTTGGTTTCTGTCAGCTTTCGTGAGATGTCAAAATGTGACCCAAGCCACAGGGTGAGTCCCTTGGCCAGTGAAGCAACCCGAAAGTTGATACGAAGGATTTTGTCGTTGTCAAAAAAACAGGTGAGTGAACTTCAATCTTCTTAGAGATTTGTTGGGCTGTTTCGGACAAAGGTCAAGAAGAGCTTCAGCTCGTCAGTGACAGTGATGAAGCACCTTGTCGCAGGTCTGGATCGTGACGTGTTGTTGTTGTATGGAGCCACGTCTTGTTGAGGGGTCCTTTTTCGGAGTGTCTCTGTGGAACAACTGTTGTTGCTGCCGAGCGAGCGAAGGACTTGAGGGATGATGGTCAACAAAGGGTTGACTGAGAATAACAATGCGCAGTGTTGCTAGACAAACGAAGGGCTTGAAGGGAGACAGCCAGCGAATGGTGGCAGCTGAAGAAGGGTCAATGAGGTACGACAATGTGCTCGCTATAGTTGCTGCCGAAGGACGACCTTCTCGAAGAGCAGCAAACAACAGGTATCAAAGGGCGACAGGCCGTGAAGGACGACAGTCAGCAAAGGACAACAGTCAGCAATATTCTTAAAGAGCTTCAAACAACCGGAGTGAAGGACGATAGTGTTGAAGAGTTGTAAATGGTAGGCGGTGAAAGGCAGCAGTCATGAAAACCTGCAAATTCTAGGCAGCGAAGGACAACAGTCTTGAAGAGCTGCAAATGGCAGTGAGCAGAGGATGATGGTCTGGAAGATCTTCAAACAAATGGCCGCAAAGGGCGGCAGTATAGAAGATCTTCAAACGACAGGCAACGAAGGAGGCAGCCTGAAAGAACTTCAAATGACAGGCAGTGAAGAATGGCAGTTTAGAAGAGCTGTGAACGGCAAGCAGCGAAAGACGACGGTCTGGAAGATCTGCAAACGACAGTCAGTAAAGAATGGCAGTCTAGAAAAGCTGCAAACGACATGCAGCGAAAGACGACGGTCTGGAAGAACTGCAAACGACAGTCAGCAAAGGATGGCAGTCTCGAAGAGCTTTAATCGACAGGCAGCAAAGGACGACAGTCTAGAAGAGTTGCAGATGACAGTCAGCGAATGACGATTGTCTGGAAAAGCTTCAAACGATACGAAAGACCGAGAGGATTAAAATTAGCATTCGAGTTCGTGTTGCCTGACTTTGATTTCTTGGCCATGTGAAGGACCGATGACGATTTCATGTGCTGGCCACCAGCAACAGGGGAAGCAGAAGCAGTGGGACTAAAAAAATGCGAGGCAATAGTCCTGGAGAGGAAACCGTGCCGAGGGGAGATGCCAGAAACGAAGGCGTCGGGCCAACAACAATGTCCGGGTCAATAAGCGGAAGGCTGGCGGGCATCTTTTGGCATGTTGTTAGTTCTTGCCATTGCTGCTTAGGAGTCTTCCACTGCGAGGGAGCTTTCAAAAAAAACGAAGGACGACAACAGTGAAAGTGGTGTTCGGGAACAAGATGATGGTCACAAACGCATCGTCATTGTTCCGAAAGCTGTCCTTGTTGGTGACATGGTGATGAGCTGGAAGAGAAGGTCGAAAGAGCAAGCATGGTCGAAGGGCAGACGGCCAAAGAACAGGCGAAATGCCGACGACAACATCAGCGACGTTGATGAAGTGTAAAAAGGGCTGCCATTGCCGGCCAACAGGAGTGCAGACGAAGGAGAAGGTAAGCCAGGATTCAGCGGCGGTGAGCGGCAGATGCTGATGCAAGCGGGGACGCCGGGAGAAACAATCTTTCGGGATGATAATGGCGAGAAATGCTGCGCGGTCGAAGGTCTGGCTGAAAGAAGAGACGATTGGCCGACGATGACGTCAGGGTTAGCATACGATGGGCAGGCAGGCGGCGCAGCTGGACGTCTTCGAAAAACTAAAAATCCTCTCGGGAAAGACAGCATTTTAGAAAGCAATGCAAAAATTAATAGGAAATGTACATTCCAACCGGCTTATAGAAAGACAAACCACGTATCACACCCACTCGGAACTATTTTTTGTCATGTTTATACATACTGTCCTTAAGACTACAATTAAAATGTAGACAGGCATAAAGTTTGATTTAATCTCGTACTGTATTCAACTGTAGTGCTCAGTATAACACATTTTTACGTTAATTTATTCGCAGTTGGCTCTACAGAAGTCTTAAGAGGTTAAGAGCACTATGAAACTACTAAGTCAGCTGACCGAGAAATGGAAAACATTGCAATGCTATATGGGTAAAAATTGTTAACACTGGGATACAGTGCACAACTACATGTGCAATGAGAATGCATACCAAAACTGCAACCACAAACAAAAAAATGGTAGCACAAATGATGAGGACAGGCTAACTAATCAGAAAGCAATTCAGAACCAGTTAAGTCTTTAAATAGCGTTAAAGAAGAAGGTTAACTTTTTTTTAAAGTACCACTTACACTATCAACAGATAGGCACATGTTTACTACAGTAACGCAATTGCTCGTTTACCAAGAAGTCCATTTCAACTCGACGTTATCTAGGTGCGAATTTTCGGCAGATATATTTAGAAAAGTTTCTGTTTTTGAACCACACCGAAGAGCCCTGGAGTGCATGACCACACAACATTTTTTAAATGCCAAACTGCTACTCATGATTATCCATAAGCCGGCACATCAAAACATCATGAAAATTGTCATTCTCTAGTTTTCTACCGTAAGAATCTCTCCAGCAAATGGCATGCTCTCTTGAATCCCACTCACATTAAGTGTTAAAGAGAGGGAGCCCCCCACCATTGCCACAATCGTTTGTTGACAGAGAAAACCACAGCGAAAAATTCAAATGAACAGTGTCATTTCCCTCTAAGCGAAAAGAGTGTTCAAGCCTGTGTTTTTGCCTGAGGAAGACAGAAGATTTTATAGATATTTTTTGAATATATCTGCCAAAAATTTGCACCTAGATAATGTCGAGTTGTAGTGTACTATTTGGTAAAGCGTTCTTGAACTTTGTTACACTACCAACAAGTGGGGCCATGTGTACCTCTCAAATTGTCAGAACACAAAACAGAACGATCTCATATTCAAGCCAGAGGATGAAACAGTTTTTATTTTATTGCCGTAAATCGCCTATTAAACGCCCATGGGCGGCTCAAATTAAGTCGATAAAGTGGAGGGGGCGCTAAAAAAGTTACGACAAGATTTCTGGCCTTAACATATTTTTTGGGGTGGGCGTTTAGGTCTAAATCCATTATGGAAAAGTTGATCATTCACGTACGTGATCTGGGCACAATCTAACATTAACACAATAGCTTTATTCTCATTTATTGACAATTTTAGTTTGGGGGGTTGGTGTTAGAAAAGCCAGGGCGTTTATTAGGGTGATTTACGGTAATACTCTGCAGACATTCAGCAGTTTGATTCGATCCTGTGCTGATCAAGTGTTAGCAGCGGTCAGTGAGATACTGAACAGACTAACGGCTGACAATATCCTGAGCAATAAGCAGAACCTGTACTTGCCTATTTCAGTCAAGTATATGGTGTCAATTGAATGCTCAGCCCCCAAGCTTCAGATATGTGCCACAAGAGGGAATGAAAATCAGCAGCTTTTTTTTTCAGATTGAGGACTTGGCTTTGTGAAAAGTTTTGAAAGCCATCTGGCAAGCAAGGTGACACTTGTTGGTATGGCAGTGTGAGGGCCTGGTGCCCAAAGTTTATTAGTGCAGAAATAGTGTTAAGTTGGAACACTCCTCACATGACGTTGAGCAATACTGCATTAGGACAACACTCATTAAGACAGCATTTTGTCTTGTAATAGCTGTGCACAGAATTTGGTCAAACGGTAATATTCATTTAAATGTTTAGCCTTAATTAATGAGTTCTACAATATTAATTAAAAGCTAACAGCATCAAAAAAATAGTAAATTAGTTTCTATAGTACCGTAAATCGCTTATTAAATGCCAATGGGTGTCTAAAATTAATTCAATAAAAAAGTGGAGGGGGCGTTAATAAAGCTACTACAAGATTTCTAACCTTAACATATTTTTTGGGGTGGTCGTTTAGGCCTAAATCTGTAAAGAAGGCAGGGTTCTTCACTGGATTTGAGAGGCGACCTCTGCTCAAACTATCAAAAAACTGAGGGTATTTTCGTTTACGGCAACGAACAGTTCTTTTTTTTCTCGGCGCTGCGGTACTGTGAAAACACCAAACTTCAACCCCCTGTAACTCCACGAAAAATGGACCAATCCGTCTCAACTTTGAAGCTCTTAATAGCCACGAACTTTATGTGCATTCCCCCGGAAACAGACCCTGAAAATTCTTTCCAGAAATTAAACTACAGCCTTTTGAAAAACGCACGAAACCGAGCCGTAACTCACGTAACGCACGAGACGCCATTTTTCCAATCTGTAAAAATTGTACTTATTTTCTTTTATTTTGCATTAGGCATAAAGCCAAACACATTAGCTTAGTGTTTGATAGGAGGGGCTTCCTCTACGAAGGTACATAACTCATTTGAATGTACAGACATACTTTGTTCGATATTTCTTAAGTTTATTTAAGGTGACGATTTTGAATGTATTTGAGAAATGTCCGACATCCAAAACCAATTATCTGCGACTGCAAATAATACTTGAAACTCTTAAAATGTGTTTTAGCATTAGCTGGTACATTTAACCTTTTTCCTTTATAAATTATTTAACGTAATATTTTGCCATCACCACTACCGGAGCTTAGGACAACAATAACTTACGAATTTTACCGGACACGTTTTTCAATGTAAATAGAAAGAACATTTTACCGGACCCCGGCCAGGCCGGCTAAAAATGGTTTCTTTTGCTGTAGAAAGTACTATACCTGTCAATTTTAGCATTGCTGTCTCAGTGATGCTGCTGGTTGCTTGAGACTTGCATTGCCGCCTCAGTTCTCCCCACCACGCATGCGCATGCGTGGTCCTCCCTATATAAGAAAGGCGGCTACGAGGGCTCGTTATCTCTTTGTCTCGCAGTTTGTCAAAAGGTAACTCGCGAGGGGAGGCAGGGAGGGCCTTAAGGTATAGTATTTTCTACAGCAAAGGAAACCATTTGTAGCCGGCCTGGCCGGGGTCCGGCAAAATGTTCTTTCTTTGCTGTGAAAGTACTATACCTGTCAATTTTAGCATTGACAGGCTGACCTCGTCAAGATAGGTGGCGGGCACCTTTTGACTGAGTTCCCTGGGGTTCTGAGGCGGTGAGTTACCTGTGTAGCTGGCTGAGGGGGTCTGTTACGGGTTCCCTTGCGAGAAACTACCCTTCCAAATATGTAAATTCTGATATGAGAAAGAAAGATCTGGTAAAAAATGGAAGGAGGTGACATTTACCTTTTGATGGCTTTGGGATGCGTCTTCAGTTTGATGATGAGGTTGATGACAGTTGTCTTCTCTAGTATGATCATGAAGTTGATTACAGGAGTCTTTTTCAGAAAGATGATATTCTGTAGTTTGATGATGGCAGTTGATTATAGGTGTCTTCTCCAAAATAATGAAGGAGAGGCGAATGCGGATGGTAGGGTTTCCACAGACTGGTCAATGCAGCTGGGCGCAGATGTTGACACGTGGCGATGTTTTGATTTTTCCTGGGTGGAGTTGAGAATATTAGCTCCATACAGTTGAAGTGGTGTCTCCAGTATGATGATTTGTTGTGAAGGAGGCAAAGCTTGAGATCCTAGTTTAAATTTCCTACTTAAAACGGTTGAAAAGTTTTTTTTTTTTTTTGTAACACATTCCGATGGGGAAAGTTCAGTTGGCCGGCCCCCGTGGTCTTCTTAAGGTCGGCGTTTCGATTGGAGAAGCGGGGACACTAAGAAGATGCCAAATTTTGCAATAACCTTATCGAAAAAAGGTTAAAAGGAGAGAATTTTTTTTTCTTTTTGAAGAGGTGGGTTCCGGACCAGAAATGGGGAAATAGAAGGTGGAGGCCGGCAGTGTGAGTTAGGAGTTAGTGTGAGGTTGGGCTTGAGCGTAAACCCAAGCAACAATGGCGAGCCTTGTGGTTCTGCAGGGCGCACATGGGATTTCTGTGGATGGAGTTGTAGAAAGTGGAATCATGTTAGGAAGTAATGGGAGAGGATTGGCTGCGCTGTCGAATTGCCATAATGAGTAGGCCTGTAAGTTGTTCGAAATTTTCGCGTCTGATAAGCTTTCCATGCATCCGTGATGTGGGATTAGGTTAACTCCTGCAGTACAACATGGATTGTTTCAGTGTCCATTAAACCTTGATCGCAAAACTCGACTGGACGGGAGGGAAAATCCAGTTTTAGTCTCGGGTCCCTCAAGACAGAGGACAAAGCTGAATGTTGAAAGTAAGTCAGTCTTGGGTATGACGGCCGACATTAATATAAATCGTCGAGCACTTGGAGTTTCCAGGTTCCGGAAGATTGAAGAGTGTTGGTCTGGAAGGGCGGATTTCTTCCGTAATGCTTCAGCAAGATCAATGTCGGCGAGTCGTTTGAGTTCACTTGCATTTTGGGATTTCAAATTCTGAATTTCCGCGGTGAGCTTGGCAATCAAAGCGTGTTGCTGGAAAATAGTGTCCTGCAGATGCAAAAGGTATAGTTTTACTTTTTTTACGTTGTGGTCATATAGTTTCCGAGCGCGCACATTAAGGCGCAACTTATGACGTAGGTTAAGAAATATCTTGTCGTGGTCGACTTCTACGACTTCTTCTGTGTCGAGTCCGTAAAGAGGCGAGTTGTGGTCCGTCGAAGTGACAGGAACCTCTCAAGGGGCTGAAGGTTGTGTGGGAGACACGGACACAACTGAGGGGGAGGACGTCTCGTGTTGAGGAGAGTCTGCGTCATCCCTGTTCTGATGAGGAGATAGGGGAGTAGCGGGAACCGTGAGGTCGGTAGTTGCAAGGACTTCGAGATCAGGAACAGTTTCCATGAACAGAGAGGAAGGGGCGTCTTCAAAAAAAACGGGATCGTCACCGGAGTTCAAGGGCGGGTTCTCGTTGTCCGGGAAGGGTGACTGAAAAGTTAAAGTGCTAACAGAGGTGTCCGAAGAAACAGACGTATGGATCCATGATTGTTGGGACATGGGAGTGGAGACGTCATCATTGTTCCCAGCAGTGGGTGAAATTGCTACCACGGTTGAGGCTAAAGACTGCATCGTTCGGGTTGAATTCGACTTGAATTTTTTCAGCGCAAGTTTGTGGCCCATTTCTTGTCTTTTCCTTGTGGCGGATAAAAGTTGACGATAAGCAATTACTTGCCAGTCTTTAAGGGGAATGGTTACACAAATTGCACATGGTCGCTCGTAGAACTCGCATTTTTGGTGGTATTGACAGACTTTATGCGGGTCAATACGGAGGGGGTTAAATAGTCCTGGGCAGTGGCACTTGCCTGGGTCTTCTATTACTGGCGTGCGGCCGAAGTAGGTATCTTCAACGTCTTCCAAAATCTTCGGCATTTTTGTTCTATGATGGAAAAGGAAAAAGGATTCGTGCGGTAACGGGGCCAGTGAACGCTAAACAGTGCGGTATGAACGCAACAAATAAACTGAAGAAGAAGGCGGGAAGAAGCCGGAAACGTGAGGCGGATGCGAACAGGAGGTAGCGTTCCTGGCGGTGGCGTCATGTATTAGACGTGGGGTGAAGGGTTAGAGCTTGCGTCCGGCGTCATGATGGGCTGGTCGGGAAATGCAATGTCGGGGACCAGGCCCGACCTAGTCGTGACGGAACGGACGAAAGACTGAAGGCCGGGAGACGGGCAGATGGAAATGTGTCAAGTAGGCTGGAATGTGGCGATGCGTGGGAGTAATAGCCCGGAGTGGACAGAAGGGAACCCTGCGGGGATGGAGACGGGTAAGCCAGATTTCCGTCCGAAAGAAAGGGTGTCTTTCTGTTACAGGGCTTGGTTCATGGGGAAAACTGCCGTAAGGTGCAAAGGAAGGCGGAGGCGGAAGGAGTATCCGTCTTTCGGCCGGAATGAGGTGACTTTTGGTCGAAGTATAGTGTCTTTCGACCGGGATGTGGTCATTGCTTGTGAGGAGTTGCAGAGAAACCATGACGTCTTCTGCGTGAGGGGTGGTTTTCATCGTCAATGGGATGAACAGGGGGACAAAAACAGCTCCCTGGAGAGGGCGTGGTGGAATAGCTTAGACGTGTCTTTCCATCTTTCGGCCAGGCTGTGGAGGCTTGATTGCGGCGTTGCCTGCATGTTTTGGGTCTTCGCTTGTTTGCGGGGTTCATTCAATGGGAGGCGAAAGTCAGCCGGGAATGGCAGAAAGGGGCTCAGATGCTGTGCGAAGAAAAACTTGCTTGACAACCGGGTGAAGAGAGGGCCAGCATGAAGGCTTGCGTTGCGGGCTGGGCGGTAATCATGGAGCTTTCGGTCGGATGTGAGCGGGCAGGAAACCGGCCGTAGAAGAGGGAGCGTCCGAGAGAGACTCAGAGGTGGGTTTTACGGGAAGAGCCTGTTTGTCATCGGGGCGGAGTGAAGGCCAGCATGAAAGCTTGCGGCAGTCTGGGGCGACAGTCGAGCTTTCGGTCGGTTGTGAGGGGACAGGAACCGGGCAACGATGTTCGTTGGCTTGTGTAGGACTACATCGGGGCAGGATGGCAGCCGAGGAACACGGCTGTGTGAGATGGGGCTGGACCTAACGGCGACTCGGCAAGCAGGAGGAGGGCCGTGCAGACCGTGGATGCGAAGCGGGCGCAATGCAACGTAGTTGGTGGTACCCTGGCATGGGCTGGGCACCTTGGTGGTGGGCCGACAAAAGACAGGAGACGGGAAAGGGTAGACGACTTCGGGGCCACCCGGAATGGAAGGTGGACGAGAGCGTGTGGAGTTCCTAGGTGTGCAAACTTTCGTCCAGTTCAGAACGGCAACATAACCGCAAAGCGGACGAGAGACGTGGAGCGGGGAACGAAGCTTCCAGCTTGGCGGACTTACATCTTGAAGCAGGGCGGCATCGTAATCGTAAGGCGGGCAAGAGACGTGGACCGGGGAAGGAGGTCCCAGTGTAAACGAGCGCCACCGAAAAACGCCTGTTTTTCAAGAAAATTGAAATTTTTTTTTCTTGAGGCATCCAAAATGCCTCGCTGAGGCACATCTGGCCGTTTTTTTGTTAATGGACAGAATCACTCCAAATTTTCAACATCTATAGCTTGCCCAAATACAAGATGCTTGGGGAAGCCCAAATCCGGACTTTCCACCAGGAAGTACCAGTAATTCACGTTTGAAGATCACCCCAAAACCACATCGCACCTTCAACATGGCCGCCATTGCTGTTATTTGAACTCTGTATTTATGTACTTTCATTACTCTTATTTTTCGGGCATAAAGCCCAAACTCTAGCTTAGTTGTGTCTTAGGAGAAAGGTACTGAACCGTGTGTCCATATAATGACATCCATTTTTGAAGTGTGATATTTTTTATTGTGTTTGAACGATTGCAACTACTATGAAAAATTTCCACTTAGATCAAACATTGTCCGTTAACTTTAAGGTTCAAACCTCCACTTTAACTTTATGCGTTTTAGCATATAACTAAGATAAACTATTTATTCATTTATTTAGCCTTTTTATAATAATCTTTTGCCCCCAGAAACGCTACCATATGTCCAAACGTATAAACGTAATACGACCTGGCATTCTACCGGACACGAATTTTTCAGTGTATCTATGTTTATTTTAGTTCTCCTCTCAGCCCGACTAGACCCAACCAAATGCTACTGATAGCTTGAACTACTATTAAAACCAAAAGAATTCTTACAAAGATCTGTTTCCATGCAATTCCGAAAGTCAAACTGTGCAAAAACTTCGAAAACCCCTTTTGCCCCCCTCCCCAGCCAAAACTAGTTGTGGTGTTTAACACTGCAGTTTACCGCTAAAAGCTTGTTTAATTTAATAGTAATGTTCTCTGCATTACCCAAAGCCAAGTATCAAGCTTTAACAAGAGCCTAATCACGTTACAAACCTGTAAATATTCAATCCGTAGCCAATAACACAAAGTAAAGGCCCATTTCCGAAAGTTCAACTGAGTAAAACTCAAAACAGGCCTATCTTTTTCCGTTTTACATGTTCCTACTCCTTCAAACGGCTCTGCACCCAGTCCCTTTGTTCAACCGACTTCTCCTCCCACTTTCCATTGTTCTCGAGGCCCTCGGCCAATCAGACCCCCGCAGCTCTCCTCGACGTCCGCGCTTTCCCTCCTCTCCAGCATAAAACCCCAGCCCCAGAATGCATAGTTAGCACAGCTCACAGATCTCAAGCTAGAGAAGGGTCACGCCAGTCGGGAGTGGAGACGCCATGTCCGGGGAATGCCATGCCGGGCACGAAGGTAGTGGTTCGTATGTTTGTTGTTAGCTTTTGAAAATTTAATTTAGGACCCCCCAAGTCAAATTTTAGTTTAAAAACGTAACTTAAACTCTCTCTAGCTAGGGAATATTATGGTGGTGACGCCTGTAGTGGCATCTTAGGTTTCTCACCCCATAACGTCAGAGTGGTACTCTTACTAAAAACCAACATCTTTCTTATTTGTTTTAAACTTTAATTCAAATAACTGACGGTTTGATCTTTGTGTGGGATTCATTGGTTATTCACTCCAGACGGACTTTATAAGTAGCCGAGGCTTTTATAATTTGAGGAGTTGACTTGTAAACAGCAACTCTGGGAGGTTTAAGGCTCTGTTTTATCACTTAGAAACAAAACTGTGAAACGGTTGATCTTTCATGCGTGTTTGAAACATACTGTTTGATAGATTGTAACCAGCCTGGGCTGTTCAATCTTGCGGACGACTCTGCTGAGCGTTCAGTATTGCTTTTTCTATTCGAAAAATTAAGTGGTTGTTTTATTCTGAAACACAAACGTCGTTTTAGTAAAAACTTGTGAAAACGAATTACATGTTGTAAATTCAAACTAGTGCTTTTTAAATACTTTATACGTGCAAACTAAATGTAAAGTGTAATTTTTATATTCTCTGTTGTTATAATAAAAACCAGGAGTTTTTAACTTCAGTTCGTTTGCTTGTCGATTAACTGTTTAAGTGTAAATAAATATGTAAACCATTTTTAGTTTAGCTCTTGATAAACGGTTAAATTTCCATCGCTGGTGGCAGCAAAATACCAGCAGTATTAAGGTTAGGCCCCTTTAATTTAGGACCCTGCGCTCCATTCCCCATGCTGGGACAGTAGCCCTTGCTGTGCTTATGCCGTAAAAGTCGCAATAATCACCGCAACACCTTAAGCTGAATCTCCGTGTCAAACCAGGAAACCGGAGGCGCTACAAGCACCTGAGCCGTCGTAGCGTCCGCCGTTACACCAGCTTGACGGGCTTTCATCCTGGGAGGAAACGGCACCACGACCGAGAGGCGGACGAGAGACGTGGAGGCTGAGAAAGCGGCAACGAGAAGGGCTGGTGGCCAGAGGTGGCAGCAGAAGGTAGGGGCCCGGAACATGGCAGGCATCGGTGGCAACCCATCACGGTGACCCAGAAGTGGACAGAAGACGAACAGTCGAGGGAGGACGGGCACACCCCCCCCCCCCCCCCAATGGGGCCATGTCATGTCAGTAGATGGGCGGACGAAAGACGCATGAGGCTTGGCCGACAACGGAATTCCACGACGACGCACTGGCAACGGAGTGCCAAAGTGCTAGCCGGGGGGCAAGCGGGGAGACGGACCAGCACAGGGCGCATCAATGGACAGGCAGGCGAGTGGCAGTGCCGAGATTTCAAGGAAGACAGGTCGGTCGGACGAAAGACGTGCAAGACGAAAACTGCAGAAGTCCGGGACAACGTCGGGCGAGCTCCCAGGGAAAAAAAACGGGCGTAGACGGCGGCACAGTGGCGTGGTGGGCTAAATGGCTGGAAGACAGACCCAGAGTCGGCATCGGAAAAACCAATCCACGGCACCCAGGTAACGGCGGGGCCGAAAGATGATCGGTGCGAGGATGGGACAGGAAGCAGTAGTCCGGCGATCTGAGAGAAACTGCGGGCGAAAGACCGAAGAAAGGCATCCGAAAGACAGACGAAGAACCAACAGAACGAGCCGCGATGGCGGCTTGAGACAAAGAGATGACGAGCCCACGTAGCTACCATTCTTATATAGGGAGGACCACGCATGCGCATGCGTGGTGGGGAGAACTGAGGTGGCAATTCAAGTCTCAAGCAACCAGCAGCATCACTGAGACAGCAATGCTAAAATTGACAGGTATAGTACTTTCACAGCAAAGAAACTTAGTTGTTCCTTGGAAATCGACTTGGCTACCAATTCCCAAAGCAAAACCTGGCTTCCTACTATTAAAAACTGCATTTATTGAGATCTTTCCTTCAATAGTCGCGATGCCTAACATCGTGATTTAATATGAAAACATTCAGTATAAATTAAAGGCCTTTTCACGTTCCAAGCAAGAGTAAAACTCAATTGGCCTATCTCTATCACTCAGTTGTACAGTTGTTCCTTCAAACGGCCTTCCAAGCAAAAATCCTTTGCTCTGCGGACCTTTCCATTGTTCTCCAAGCCCTCCACCAATCAGACCCCCGTAGCTCTCCTCGGCATCCGTGCTTTGGTCGCAAGAATCCTCCCTGCTGGCATAAAAAGCCCCAGCTCCCCTCCCTCCTCAGCACACGCTCAACAGATCTCAAAGCTAGAGGTAGCTACGCCAGTCGGTAAAGGAGATGTCCCGTCCGAATGTTGCCATGCCGGGCAAAGGTAGTGGTTCGTATTAGACTAGTGTTAACTTAGAAAATTTAAATTTTGGAAACCCCATTCAAAATGTTAGTTCCAACTAAACCTTTAACTTTGAGATTTATGGGAGGTGACGCCATCGGCATTTCTGGTCCCCCAACCCCATAATGTCAGGGTTCACGGTCCCTTCCTATAAACCAGCTTTTTTCACCGTGTTTATTATTAACTTTATTATTAATTTAATCTAAACACTAATTTGATCACTCAAACCAATTAGGTTTCCAGAAGCAGAGACTTCGATGGCCAGTTGTCCCAAACTCATGTAAGTGTTTATGTTGATCGGTAGATTTGATCTTTTGTAACGCAATTGAAACAAAATCTTAAACAGGTAGATTTGATCTTAAGTCGGACTTAGAAACATAGTCTTGGACTATTTTGTGTAATTCCCGCAGTTTGCACTAAATAGAGGGTTCTTGCGAGTTCCCAAAAGAACTTTTTCTTTTGGAAATTGTCATTTACTCTTTGCATCGTGATGTAAGGTTTGAACCGAATTTAATGTAAATTCTTGTCGAATTTTAACTGTCAAAATCCTGTTGCTTTTATTTAAAGCTTTCTTGTGACACTAGTTTGATAAAATGTAAATATTTGTTTTTATATTTAACTGTCTTTTAATAAACCGAGAGTTTGTGAAATGCCAATTGTTTACTAGTGAGATTAGTTGCTAGAGTTAATTTAACTAAGAAAACCATTTATTATTTAAACTCAGGACTGCAATTAACCAGCCACCTGGTGGCAGCAAATACCCTCCTTTAAGATTATCTAGTTAGCCTACGATTAGGACCAATGACTCTCTGTTACCCATGCTGGGCCAGTAGTACATGTGTGCTGTTTCCTGAAAAGTAAAAACCGCCACCCAGACTAGAAATTTAAAGGTCAAAACCATCTTGATGTCGGGGAGGCTACAAGCACCTCGACAGTCATAGCTTCGGCCGCTACAAATCCATCGTGGAAAAGTTGATTATTCAAGTGCGTGATCTGGGTTCAATCTAGGATTAACACAATGGCTTTATTTCATTTATTTACAAATTTAGTGCATTAGATCGTCCTCCTTCCAATATCTGATCTAATTCAAAGTTAAAATTAATTTCTAACCATCACCAACCTTCACAACAGACACACGATTCAAGACTGGAAAGCGCCAAGCAGAGTAACGTCATAACGGACGCGGTGAACTGGATGTTTCTAACACTTCCGGAGTCTGGACACGTATAACCTTGTGTGGTTCCTCGCATCCACTACTGAGGCTCAATGCGTCCAGACACATGCGTCCACTTCCGCCGGAACTTCCGGCTTGGACAGCTCGCTCCAGGATAACAGAAACCAATGTGATAAATTCGTCAACACACGCATTTCCTGGTGGTGGAAGAGTTGACTGTTTTGAAGGTTGGTGATAGTTAAAAATTAGTTTTAACTTTGAATTATGTTAGATATTGGAAAGAGGACGATCTAATAAACTAAATTTGAGAATAAATGAGAAAAAGGTACAGCGTGTTCGCTAGACTGATCTATATTACGCACTAGGGTTCGACCGAGTCCGGGTAAATACCCGACCCGGTACCGGGTAATGCTATTTTTGACCCGGCTCGGACTCGGTAAAAATTCGACCGAGTACAAACAGGGTAATCAATATTTGTTGAAAAAAATTATTTTTATTTTCATAGTTTCATTTATACCTTCTGGATCCCTCTACAACTACTTGCACGCAATAGATATTCATTAATGTGCACAGAACAAATCAGATAAATTGCTTTAATAGTTTCGGAGAACCAATTTTTTTAAATTACGGGCTGTAAACGAATAAAATTGAAAATCTCCGTGTTGAGAAAATGTGTCCGTAAGTCGGCGATAGTTAGGCTAAAAATCGTTGTTCCCACCTGATAAGCGATAGTGTGAAGGTTTATAGTTGTACATTTTAGTTGTACATCGCAGCTGCTGTTTTAATTTTTTAATGTTGTAAAACATCATCTTTCTCGTGATTTTCTAGTCTGGGTTCAGACGCTGTTTGTGCCCGACAGGGAAGCCTAACGCGAGCACGGCCTTTGCCTCGCCTCGACTCGTCTGGATAGTGTTTACGTGGCGAGACATCGTCTGAACCCAGACTAGTGATTATCAACAACGAACTGAACATAAGCGCTCACGTGAAATCTGAAGCGCGCCATGGCGACCATTGTGAAATCGCCCGTCAGCCAATGAGAGCCCGCCAAATCGGTCACGTGGTGCCAATTGGTCAATGAGGGAACGCGATCTTCCAATTGTTTTGGAAAGGCAGCTCGAGACCGCCAGAAAGAGCCTCTTACATTTCATCTGATTGGCCAATGCCAAACGGGCATCGAGGAAATATGTCGAGAGGCCCGGATAGAGGGTAATTCCAGTTTTTCAGTGAACCCAAGATGGTGGGGCCCAGTCAAATGATTCGATCGCTGCCGCTGTTGAAAATGAACAGTTTTTTGTTCTTGAACTACGGAAAAAGGAATGAACACCACATTTTTGCAGTTTTTAGTGAGACTGCACTAAACAAAAGTGCTTTTTATAAAATATAGACATCGTTAACAACATTTGTTTACAGAAATTGATGTACAACATATCGGGTAGCGAATTTCAGCTTTTCATGTCGATATTATGGCCGAACATTGCATTTTTCGACTCACACTTCCCAATAAAAGTTTCGACGTATATATACGTCGTTACTCCACTTGGGCCACATCGTTGCTTAAAGGGTTAAAGCCAACAAAGGCCTATTGGGAGACAAAAGTAACCAAAATGCATTTTATTTTCATTTCACTTTATTATTAAAAAATTTGGAACAAAGAATTGCTGGTCAATTTAATTTTTGACTTCACTTTATTTAATAACGTAAAGTTTATAATTAAAAAATTTGGAAGAAAGAATTACTAGTTTTTTAGTTTTTTAAAGTTGGTTTCGTCCTTTTATTTGCTTTCATTTATTGTTGTACTATGCGCAATACAAAGCAAAATGAAAATGAGTGAAAGCAAAAAAAAAAAAAAAAAAAACGAAACCAAAGTAAAAAAAAAGCTGCATATTAAACATAAAGCAAAAATTGAAAATCTATGACCCGGTTTTACTACCCGGACTCGGCCCAGTGGGTATTCATAATTACTCGAACTCGGCTCGGATTCGGTTTTTTGTTACCCGGTCGATCCCTATTACGCACATCAATGATCGATCGCATACGCCTAATATTATTGACTTTTCGGTGCTTACAGACGCTCCCAAGAATTGTGTTGGATTAAATATTGGTTTTGATAAATTTATGAATCGATTCATTAATTTTGCTGCAGAAAACCAAGATATAAAGGGATAAAATGTTCAACGTTTGAAGCTTTTAGTTAATTTCACGATTGACTAAAAAAAAAACTATTGGACGGGGGAGGGGGCGTTAATAAAGCTACTACACGATTTCTGACCTTAAGGTATTTGGGGGGGTTGGCTTTAGAAAAGCCAGGGCATTTATTAGGCGATTTACGGTAATACTCTGCAGCACATTCAGCAGTTCGATTCGATCCTGTGCTGGTCAAGTGTGTGTTAGCAGCGGTCAGTGAGATACAGAACAGACTAACGGCTGACAATATCCTGAGTAATAAGCAGAACCTGTACTTGCCTATTTCAGTCAAGTAAATGGTGTCAATTGAATGCTCAGCCCCCAAGCTTCAGATATGTGCCACAAGAGGGAATGAAAATCTGCAGCTTTTTTTCAGATTGAGGATTTTGCTCTGTGAAAAGTTCTGAAAGCCATCTAGCAAGCAAGGTGACACTTGTTAGTATGGCAGTGGATTGGACTGGGGCAAGGGGGAGGGGGTTAATAAGCTACTACACGATTTTTGACCTTAAGGTATTTTTTTTGGGAGGGGGGGGGGCGTCAGCAATGCCAGGGCATTTATTAGGCGATTTACGGTAAGTGATGTAGTATATTAGTAAAACAGTAAATTTCTTCACTTCCACATACAAAAAAATGTACAATTGAGTAAATGGAACAAGAATGTTGTGAGAGCTTGTAAGTCTTATCATGTTTGGCCAATCTAATTCCAATTACTCGTTCCAAAACCTTGATGATCCTTTGTATACCAGCTTATAACTCTGACAAGGTTTCATATTTTAAGGATAAAGTAACTTGTAGGCAGCCTACCTGTAAAGCGATTTCAATACATGTCCACCAAACACAGGTTTGAATCCATTTCCCCCAGAGGGAATTTTTATCAAAGCATCACACTCAGAGGATATCAGTGGCGCGTCAGAAAGAGGAACTAAAGACGACATAAGAAAAGACTAATTAATATGAGTACCGTACTGTTTAAAGTGTCTCTTCCAATAACCCTACCTGGTAAATAACAATACCTTCTTCGTAAAAAGCAATTCTGCCATCAGAAAGGACAGCAGCTAAATTTACAGAAGATTCAGCAATAGAAAACATGACTTGATTGACTGGATAAGGCAGCACTACTGCATAGGCAGACATGGGTGGTGGAATTAATACGGCCCTAAACGGTGTGATTAAAAGCTTGGCTGAAAAATAAACATAAATTACTTTAAACATTGCGTTCTCAGTACCATTAGGCCTACTGCTCATACTATGAAACACAAATTCAGAATCATCGGAAAAACTTCCAGCAAGCTTACGCTCATTTTCACACTGTAGATAGTTCATTATCAAGCCAACTTTCAACTGCTTCCAGCAGTCTTCTTTAGGCTCTCACCAGGTTGATTCTTCTCTGGTTACATGACGATCTCCATTTGTTTGGCTTGTTTTGATTCGAAAATGCCGTTCTCTTTGCGTAGTCTCCGGCTTTTAGGTCATTCTCTCTCCCACTGCGTTCTACCTTCACCATGACGATCCCCACGCTCCAGCTTCCATTTGATGTCCAGGTTCTTTACTCGTGTAATGTGTGTTCAATGTAGAAGCTTGAAGTAGTTAAACCTTGTTTAATACAGAATAATCATGACAAGATTTGGGTTACATTATAACGTACATTATAACGTACATTCTCAACACAAGAATCAACGAGAATTGAACATCAGACTCTGAAGCTCTTGCCTTTTTATATGCTCCGGCCGGCTTCAAGGATTAACCGGACAACCAATCAGCTTTTGGTTCATTAACCAATCCAGTTCTTGGTTATAAAGTTTTTACCAATCGTGGCCAAGTTTTTACCAATACTTGGCCACGTTCTCCTACACGTCCGCTCATGGTTTTGTCGCAAAACGTAAAAGTCCTTGCTGTTAAACAAATGATTTTGGCGCCAACAAAAGTCAACTACCGTTTCAAGCACACAAGTACGTAAGTATGTGAGCCAATCAATGTCCGTTACACCCCATACTTCAAGTACTTTTTTAGGGAAAAAAGTCTGGAAAGCACAAGTCCAATGGGAAAATCAGGAAAGCACAAATCAAATTAGGATGCACAGTTGCACACACATAAGTTGCTATGCAGTGGCTTTGCTTTTTTTTTTTGTACTTTCCCCCTTACACAAAATGTCGGCCTAAAGTATCAGCCTTGGAATTTTTCTTCCCAGCTTTATGACAGATATCAAATTCATAATCCTGGAGTGCTAGCGACCAACGAAGTAGCCTACCATTTTTTTGTACCTTGATTCCTTAACCATACAAGAGGATTGTGATCAGTTAAAATTAAAAATCTTAAGCCAACCATGTAATGTCTGAGTTTATGGATCGCCCACACCACACAGCAACATTCCTTCTCAATTGTACTGTATGCAAGCTCTTGTGGATAAAATTTCCTTGAAGGAAATAAGACTGATGCTCATTGCCGTCATTGTCTTCCTGCCACAATATCGCTCCCGTATCTCGGTCACTCGCGTCCGTTTGACCGGTGCATGTAATACCGGTTTCTTAGTGATTGCGGCCTTAAGAGCCTGAAACGCGTGTTCACACGCATCATCCCAATGTACCTTTGTAGGTTCGGATGCTTTTAATTTGTCTGTCAAAGGACTAGCAAGCTGAGCAAAGTTAGGTATGTACTGTTGGTAATAGCCTACTAACCCTAGTACTGACGACCTAATTCCTTCTTAGTTTTAGGCCTATGTAACTGACTGACAGCCAAAACTTTGATGCCCGTAGGGGACCTAACACCACCACCCACTTCATGACCTAAGTTAACTGCATGATCCATACCGAACTGGCAGTTTTTTGGATTTAAAGTTAGTCCTGCATTCTGAACTTCCAGAAGGAATTTTAGAGTGTGAATTAGGTGTTCCTCCCCATTCTTCAGATTTCATGGCAACATCATCAAGAAATGGCCTTGCAAACTCCCTTACATTTTTGCAAACTTGTTCCATTAATCGTTGGAAGCAAAAAGAGCATTTTTAGTACCAAAATTCATCACTAAATACTCGTAGACTCCTTTATGGGTTATGATAGCTGTCAATTCTCTTGTTCTTGGTGAATTTCGCACTTGCCAAAATCCCCTAACAAGGTCATAAATCGAGATAAATTTAGCGCTACTAGCTTCCTCAACCATTTCCTTAACTAAAGGCATTGGGTATTTTTGCGTTTTAGTACCCTCATTCAATAGTCGATAATCTGCTACTGTCCTAGGGTCTTTATCCACCTCCTGAACAATTAGCATAGGAGAGACACGTGCTTTTGCTCTCACGAATAATACCCAACTTTAACATTCTATCTAACTCTGCTTCAACGAGTTGTTTTTGTCCTGGTGAGTAACGGTGCAATATTGCCTGTTTAATTGGTTCACCTGTTAACTCTAAATCAAATTCAATTAAGTTTGTTCTCCCAGAGTTAAAGAGAATTCCCTTGGTACTTGACTAAATACATCAAAATTCCAGGTTGCCCTGCTTAATTTTTGTTTCTATTGCCTATTGAAAAATACATTACCCAATTATTAGCATTCTCCTTCTCTCAATGCTGTTTCAACTAGAGATAAAACAAGTTCTTCCGGTCCGGTAGCTACTACACATCTGTTCTGCGCAGCCTCCATTGTATATAAGTCGAGGCGGAGCGGCAGAGCTCACCTTTTCGACACCTCTATCCTGCCCAAATGGCAATGAGAGGGGAGGAGGGCGGGAAGCCGGGTAATGTATTTTTCAATAGGCAATAGAAACAAAAATTAACCAGGGCAACCTGGAATTTTGATGTTTCTACTTGCCGTGAAAAATACATTACCCAATTAATAGCATTCCCACAGACTTCGTCACGGCGGCGGGCGCTATTTGACCGGAGTCCCCTTAGCTAGCGACCAGCCCCTGTAACACGAAGTGGACTACAGCGTGTCCAAGGGTTAAAGTACTCGTTGGGCTGCGACAAGGGGCCCAACGTGGTACAAGCCGTCGGCACGACAAGACATATCCCAGAGGTAATGGGAAGTGAAGACGGTAGGATAGCGCCGGGAACCAATCATCCGTGCAGAAATGAGCTCAGGCTTGCTACTGAGCGGAAGAAAGTTGAGCATGGATCCGCTTGATAGGACGGGAGGTTCATAGATCAAAACGGACGGCTTGCACCGGACAAAGAGTTCTTCTTGATCATCCTGAAGGATACTGGATAGAGATGGTATTATGAAAGGATGTGTTCGTTTAGTAGGTTTCTGGGCCTTTGCGCTGAAGGAGGAGCCGGGAGTGAAGGTAACGCCTTGAACACCTGGTAAGGAAAAACAACCACGCACCATGGCGGATAGGGCGTGTAATCCGCTGCAGCGGAGGCAAGCAGCCAGAGCGACCAGGAATACAGTCTTGTAGTGAGGTGGCCGAGGTGTGCGGAGGCAAAGGTTCAGAAGGAAGAGTCATCAGGGCTGTCAGGACGATGGAAAGGCCCGAGTCGGGAAACTTCTCGGCGACATATGGGCGATCCGGTTGGAACGAGAGGATTTAGGGAAGAGACGTGATGGTCTGTAAGGAGAGTGATGTATCCGGCGGCTTGAAAGACGGCATGTAATGCCGACCTATAGACCAGGATGGTGGATCCCCGTAAACCTTCGTGAATGAAGGAGGATGGGAAACGGAGGAGATTGTGTAAGGGCGGATCAATTGGAAGGACCTGGTGTGCAAGACATCAATGAAACCATCATGTCCAGTGGTTGTTATAAACCGTTTCTTCGGTGGAGGACTGCACGACCCCAGAGGTAAAGCGAGAAGTTTCGCCTTGAATAATGCTCGTGGGATTGGGGTTGGATGACAGTAGCCACCTGTGAAGTCGCACCGAAGTAATATCTGGACGGTAGGATCATACTCGGTCCTGAGAGGGGAGGACCCATAAAAGGACGGCCTTCCCGGAGGATTGGTAGAAGGACCCGGATAGGGTAAAGAGGACCTTTATGGGAGGATCGGATGAGGCCGCTGTACAAGTCCCTTGTGGAGGAGCGGGGACCGGGAGGTAGCAACTGCTGAGGTGGAGGACGTCGACCAACCATCGGATAGCAGTGTACAATACAGGAATGTGGGAGTTCCCAGCTAGAGCATCCGTGATGATTGACCTAGAAGAAAGGAACCGAAAGAGGCTGTGCAGGAGGATGCATGGATGGCGGTGGCGCGGAGGGGAGCAATGAAGCTGAGCAGCTAGTTAGTACAGGTGGTAGTTGCAAAGGTCTTCGTACAGCGTTGTTGGTTGTAATGCAGATGTTCGCCCTGGATAGCTTGTCGGGAGGAAAGGTCATGTTCGACGTTTATACCAGCCGAATGGCGGGGATTGTATGAGGACGAAGGAGGTCTAATAGGAAAGGGATCGTGGAACTGCAGGCCCAAAGGGAGCAAGTCACCCCCCCCCCCATTGTCCCGAGCAGGGGATCGAGGGGTAGGACGATTCGGAGAGTGGAGGGCGGTGGCAAAGGATGGCGGATCAAGCGTAATGGACGCAAACACATATTGGGGATAAGGCCAATTGCTGAGATCACGTCGGGGAAGGTAGACCGAGCTGCACTTGCGGGGAGGATGGCTGAGTGTTACTGGAAGGAAAAACCACATGGAGAGACCCATGGTCGTTGAAAGACCGGAGGCTGCTGCGAAAGGGAAGGATGTTCTATGGGAAGGCGACTTGTCTGCCGAGCAAGAGGTGTGTGAAGAAATGTACATGACGAGAGCAACCCTGCAGTGGAGGATGCGTGCGGATGGAGCAGTAGATAGGATCGTCGTCTGGAGGACTGCCTGGTGGAGGTATCGGCAGGATAGTGGCTGAGCATATTACAAAGAAGAAGGTGTGAGGGGAAGCGTATTGAAGGACGACGTAGGCGGAGGGCCGATGGGAAGCCCAAGGAAACAGTCTTGCCTCAAAGGGACGGAGGAGTCCATAAAGGATGAATGAGAAGGCCTTGTAGGCCTAATGTGAGCGGGATCATGATGTACTGAGGCGGAGGACTCGAAGGTCGAAGGCGGAGGTGTAATGATCCGCGAAACAGAGGCGGAGCAGAGGCAAAGGGACGGGGCGTATTCGGTTGAGCCGGAAAAAAAGGCTCTAAAATCAGAGTGGTAGGTGGAAGACTTGCCAATGGGAGCGACGTGGAAAACCCAAAGTAGGGTAGAAGGGAGCCATCCTGTCTTGGTCCAACGGAGGTATGGCGAGTTCGCCCTGGATCAGCGGATGAAGGTATCCTCTTGCAGAAATGGTGGTGATTGAGCAGTTGTCTATCCGGGCGTCTCTGTATCCCGTCCGCAGAGACGGAGGGACGCAGGAAGAGAGAACACATTTAGGTAGCGGACGGTGTTGACGGAGGGAACTCAGCTACGGGATACAGACTGGGGACCTCTTGCACCGCAGGCATTGACACTACCGTTGCGCCATAGGCTAGCAGGTCGGAATGAGGGCAGCTGTTATCCTTGGCAAGACGACATAGGACGGTAAGGAAAGCACCCTAGGATGTGAAGGCTCAGAAGGGAGACTTGGTTGAGTCGGAAGGGTTATAAAGAACCCGGAGCATTGCTGCAGGACGAGGCCAAATTGGGATTGGGGGATGCCAAGTTTACTGTTTTATATCCGTTACGGAGGATAGTCCTGTAGAGAAAGGTAGCGGAGGGAGGCGTCCGTCCGCGGAGCGGAAGGAACCGTAATGGAAGCGAGGATACAACAGTAGCCCCCGAGGCGGGGGCTGGAGAGAAGATACTGCGGAGGATGAGGCAGGACGATGTCATTGCCTAATCAAGGCCTTGAAGCATATCCGCTACTGAGGATAGATCTGTGGAGAGAGGCAACGGAGGGAAGCGTCCGCCCGCAGAGCGGAGGGAAGCACCTGCCCACGGTAATCAAAGCGAGGATATGATGGCAGCTTTGAGGCGGAGGCTGGGGCAAAGCCTTGAAGCGGAGGGCAAGGCAGGATGAACGACCGCCTGTCCAGAGGGAAGGTGTGGAGGCGGGGAGGTGGCGTGGCAGTTGCTCCGTGAAGGAGGAACAACGGTGGGAAACCCTGTGAGGGCGGATGAGTTCTATCCTCAACCGAAGGAGCAGTTAGTGTAGAACAATGGAGGGGCCAAAGCAATCCTTCTGAAGAGGAGAGGGAGGCATATGTCTGCTGGGCGGGCGTGCAAGAAAGGAAAACATCATCATGGGAGGATGGCTAAACGGTCGTCCGAGGGCTGGAAGTACAGGATCTGGGACGGAAGGTATATCCAGAAAACCGCTGTAAGACAGTGGAAGGTAGGATAACTTCAAGAAGAGGAGACAGTATAAGCTGAAAGAAGGTCTGTGCAATAGAATGCGACGATGTAGACGTCGCGGAGGGACATTATCCCCCTGTCACAGAAACCAGCAGGTAGTGAAAGGGTCCATCCCAAGGGGGCTGCGCGGAAGCAGTGCGCAGTGGGGATGCGGACAGAAGACGAGGCATGTTGGTAACCGAGATGATCCGCCCACCATCCAGTCGCAATGAGGTTGTGAACCGCCGCAGTCAGAGGGATGGTAGTGAGCGGATGTGGATGGCGGAGGACGGAGGCGGAGGATAGAAAAATCCGAAATGCAGACCGCGCAATAGGATGCGTAGACAGATGAGATATAGCACTCTGTCTAATGAAAATAGCAGTTAAATGCTGTAAGGAGGAGAGGTGAAGGCCGACAGAAGGCAACGTAGCAGTCTATCACAAGAAACGCGGCGCGGAAGCAGCTACTGGTCAGGGGGACTGAGGAAGGGGATCAGCGCTAGGCTGAGCAGACGCACCCATTGTCTGCACGCAATGCAGACGCGAGTTTGTCGGCCAAAACAAGGAACGATCATTCTGAGGGATGGCAGCGTGCGGAGAGTCCAGATAAGCAGCCGGCACTTCTGCGTCCCCCTAGCCACATTCTTAAGCCCATCATGTTTTGTACCTTCTAATTTCCCCTCTTCCCTTAACCTAGCTTCATGAAGTTGTTTGGCCTGTGCCCTAGTAATAACATTACACAATTCTGACTGCTCCTCAGCATTCTTGGACTGAATGCCATGAATTGTTTTGTCAGTCAAAATACAATCAAAATTTCCTGGAAAATAGGGTGAAATCGCTGCCCTAACTTTTACTTTACCACTTGGAGATCCTATCTCCATAACTGCTACTGGTAATTCTGCTGGAGTGGGGTATAATAATGTACTCAACTGAATGAATTCCCCCGTTAGATTTGCTGGATCTACCAGTTGCTAGCAAAAACATTTAGTGTTACACCAGTGTCTCGCAAAACTCTTAACTGTTTACCTCCCAAGTCATAACCTGCTATTATGTTATGGTCCAGTTCAGAAAATGTATTTTTACCACGGGTTATGCATAAATTTACTGACGCTGTACTACATTTACTTGGGCAATTTTTGACGAGATGGGAAGAATCACCACACTCAAAACACGATCGTTTAGCTTTAAACTGCTTAGAATTACCATTTGAATTTCTAAAACCATGTTGACCTCCATCCCCATTTGCACTTTGCCCATTACTTGAAGCATTTGCATTTTTAGCATTCTCTGTCAATTCCCATTTCTTTCCACATTCCCATTACCACTGTTAGCATTATTTGCCTGCCCATGGCACACTGTTCCATTGTTTGACCCTGGATTTGTGTTACTGTTACTACTATTACCATTATTGCCTTTGTAATAGTTAAATTTCCTGTAGTATGGCCTATTCCCATTTCCCTTGGAATTTTGGTCACTATTCTCCACTGTATTCCCTTCACTACTATGGTTATTTTGGGGACCACCCTAACGCCTAGCCAACCATTCGTCAGCTAAAGTAGCAACCTGCACTAGATTTTCTAAATTCCTTTTATCCATAACCACAGTTTTAACTCATTTGGTACTTTTTCTAAAAAACTGTTCAATTAGCATAAGCTGAACCAACTTATTGAAATCTGTACCACACTTGGCTGTTCTAATCCAATCTGAGTAATACGTTTGGATCATGTATGCAAAGATTGCTTATGAGATTTACATGCATTTCTAAATTTGGTGTGAAGAGACTCAGATGTAAGCTGAAACCTTTGTAACAGTTGCTGCTTCACCTTGTTAAAATCATTAAAGTCCACATTAGGTAGCCTAGTTACAACTTCTCTAGCTGTGCCACTTAGTAAAGACAACAACCTCAATGACCAAGTATTTTCTGGAAAATTCAACCGTTCACAAATTTGGGTGAAAGTTGTTAAAAAGAGCAAAATATCATTACTATTTTCTTTAAATGGTTGCATGTGACGTGTCATATACATGCACTAATAATATTACTGGGATTTCTCGCATTTCATTGGGAGTCCTAGCTGCTTCAGCTAATTCAATTCTCTCCTAAGCTGCTAATTTCTCCCTTTCGAATTCTAGTCTCTTATTTTCTGCATTTGCATCCTGTTGAATTTTTTCTTTTTTTTAACTCAAATTCTCTTTGCAATTTCTCTTTTTTCTAGAAGCATTTTTAATTCAAGCTCTTTGTGAATTTTCTGTGTTGCCCGTTCATGCTCTAGCCTTAATCTTTCTTTGTTAACACTAACAGCATTAGCAATCAGCTCTTTCTTGAGCAATCAGCTCTTTCTGCCGATTTACTTTGGCTTAGAAATCAAGGAAATCGCTATCAACATCATTTTTGACTAAAGATCCATTTGCTATTTTAGCCTGCAAAGCTTTAATAATTGCTCTTCTAGTTTTCACATTTAACTGATACTCTTCAGCCAAAAGTTTTAATGGTTCTAATTCCCCGTTTTCAAACATTTTCAAAACAAGTTCGAAATTTTAACGTTAATTTAAGACAAAAATTTGCCACAATATTACAATGAACGTGTATACGATCTGCTTGATGATCAACAACTCCCTCCTGGACTCTCAGTTGTTGCTTATCGAGTTCTTCTCCCAGGCACTTCCACTTCCGGTACGCACTTCCGGTTCCGTTGTCTTCCAGTGGCCCTGAAGTTTTCGAGGTTCCGCGCTGCCACTTCGGTGATTTTCTTGTAAAAACCTCCAATCTGGATCCTGGAGATGTTTTTGAGTGATGTTAGTCCACAATTTCAGCCGATCTTCCAACCTGATCGCCGTGGGTTGCAATTTTTTTTTGCCGACTACGTTGCCTTGTTGCCGTTTTCTTGAGCTTCGTCACAGCCGTTGAATCGCAGCTCGGTTAGCTGTTCCTCGCTTGCCGTCGTCGACCAACTTTCCAAGTTTAACATCAGCAACTTCTGGCAATTTTTTTTTCTCCGAGATCGCTGACCACGTTTTCTTTATTGCCGTCCACGTCTGGCTTGAGTTTCGTCCCTGCCGTTGAATCTCCGCACGGTTGCAGTCCTTCGCTTGCCGTCGTTGACCAACGTTTTCCCGGCTTGACGTCTGCTCTTCCGACAATTTCGTGATCGATCTCCGGTGAGACTGCTGGGCTTCGTAGTTCAATGTAGAAGCCAAACTTGAAGCAGTTAAACCTTGTTTAATACAGAATAATCATGACAAGACTTGGGTTACATTATAACGTACATTTTCAACACAAGAATCAACGAGAATTGAACATCGGACTCTGAAGCCCTTGCCTTTTTATATGCTCCGGCCGGCTTCTAGGATCAACCGGACAACCAATCAGTTTTTGAGTTCATTAACCAATCCAGTTCTTGGTTACAAAGTTTTTATCAATCGTGGCCAACAATACTTGGTCACGTTCTCCTGCACGTCCGCTCATGGTTTTGGCGCAAAACCTAAAAGTCCTTGCTGTTAAACAAATGATTTTGGCGCCTACAAAAGTCAACTACCGTTTCAAGCACACAAGTATGTATGAGGGAGAGCCAATGTCCGTTACACTAGATCTTTCCAAACCAGGTAAGTGACATAGGGGTTTGTTGGGGCTTGTAAATTCATTAGTGGTACTTGTTCTTTTTCGTACAATCGAATTGCCATTGATTATAGACACCTCAGCTGATTGTCCCATCTTGAATTCGATTTTACCAGCATCTCTGCATTACTCCACTTATTCGGGAGAAAGGACAAATCAGTGAAGAAGATAGTCTAACACCTAGACCCTCTCAGTGACTACCAGTAGTGTTTGCACAGGTCAAAACCCATAAAGAGGGAGCCCCCTCCTCAGGATAATTACATCAGCAAAGGAGGGAATGGCGCAGAAACTGGATTGGGAAGTTGCTGAGAGGATGAAAAAATAAGTGAAAAGAGTGAGTAGATTTCGAAAGACGAGTGAACTCATTGATGAACTGCGGGATCTAAAAGTGGAAGATGATGAGTTGATTGTTTCGTTTGACGTCATTAAGTTATTCCCGAGCCTGGGTCACAGGCTTATTCTTTAGATGCTAGCTTTTTATCAAAGAACGCATGGAGTGCCCCTAGTAGAGTGTTTATTAAACACAGAGCATTCGAATTATGGCTTCTGGTTTCGAATTATGTGGAGTTCGGTGGTAGATCGTATTGGCAAGTTACAGGAGCCCCGATGGGTTACTCTAGCTCGTCAATAATCACAGAAATGGTGTTGCATCATTTAGTTAAAATGGTACTGGAGTCAAGTCGTGGAGTTAGGATTTGGAGGAGATTCGCTGACGATACCTACTCAGTAACGAAAAAGTAAAAGCTTGAAGAAGTTCTGACAGTAGAGGAAGAAAAAGAAGGGATGTTACCGTTTCTGGGTGTCAAGATTAACCGAAGTGAAGAGAAAGGCTGAGTGGTCTTTGAACCTCATAAAAACCGATGGTCACTAATAGGGGCATTCCAATCAATTCGGGTCACCCTAAGGAACAATTGTGTGCAATCACCCAGAATGAAATGAATTAGATGGTCAAGAACTCCAGCTCTCTTGAGAAGGCAATAAACACCTGGAAGAAGCGAACAGAAGGTTTCTTGAGTTAAAATATCCTGCTGGGATGCTGAAGAGACTGGTTAAGAAGTCTATCGCCATTGAAAAAGAAAGAAGAGGAAAGAGAACGAAGGAAGACAGAGAAAGCACAGGGGCTGAAGTAGGACCGAGAGTAATACTAATCTATCTTGAAAGAGTAAGCTGACCAATTCAGAGGATTTTGAAGGCGAATGGATTTAAGGCCTATTTGAAGAATAATGAAGGACTAGGTAAGAAGATTCAAGGGAAAGCAAAGCAAAAGAATGAAGTGAAAGCAAAACCAAGAGAGAGCCAAAAATTCGAGAAAGAAGAGGCATTAGGAAAAGTTCAAAAGGAGTTTATGGAGTGCCGTGCAGGGACTGTAATGCCGTTTACAGAAAAGGCGTTAAGATCAAGATGGAATCTTCATGAAAAAACTCACCATGTTACTTTGGATGTTCGTATAAATAAAATAATACTACAATGATGTTCAAATCCAAAAGTTTACAAAATACTTATCAGTATTGTGAAATGCTAAAATGCTAATGTAAATCCTGTCGAAAATTCGCTTTTAGCATTTCACAATACTGAGAAGAACTTTTGGAGAACTTTTGGAGAACTTTTGGATTTGAGCGTCATTGAAGAAGTATTTTGATCAAGATGGAGTCAAGATATGTGAAATGTAAGAACTAAAGTTGACGACAACGGCATTGCAGTCTATTGCACAGAAAAACAGCATAAAATTGAGTGGAGTAAGGCAAAGACGCTGATAAAATCGTTTTTAAGATGGGACAATCATCCGAGGTGTCTAGAATCGGCAGCAAATCGATTGCACGAAAGAAAACAAGTACCACTAATGGATTTACAAGACCCAAAGAACCCAATGTGACTTACCTGGCAGGGACGGATCTAGAAAACAAACTGGACATCAAGCGGAAGCTGAAGCGTGGAGATCGTCACGGTGAAGGTAGAATGCAGGAGGAGAGAGAAGCGGAAGGCAATGCAAAGAGAACGGCCTATTAAACCTTGGAGGCTATGTGGAGCGATGATTTCGAATCAAAGCAAACCAAACAACAGGTGATCGTCATGTAACCAGAGAAAAATCAACCTACAAATCAATCGGCAAAGGAGTATGGCTATAAAAGTGTGATCCCATGAACAAACCATGTTGAATTTTTGTATTGAATAGTTAAGTTTCTTGGCACCGGCAGATTAAGATGGCGATTCTACCAGAGAACTTGTTCTCGCAGGAGAATCGAAGTTCTCAGAGTAGAATCCAACGAAGCTGTGTTACTTTTGGGGATATCCCTTCTACCAATCGGCACTTCTTTTTCCTTCATTTGCATAAAATTTCCTCTAATTTATGCAAATTTTTGGCGTCACTTCCGGTTCCCTACCTTACTTCCTGCTACGCGTCTAGCTTCCACTGTCTTTTCTGCCGTTGGCACGGCAAGTTGGAAAAATTCTGAGTGTGAGTCAAGTGTCACAAGACTTTGAACTGGATTATGGCTTCAACTGCTATTAATCCGGCATGCCAAAGGAGAATCAGGAGCTCGGCGTGTGGATTACCTGGCGGATGCCGGGATTACAGAGCATATTGTCGTGAATTCTGCAACGACGCCACCGAGAGAACTTTCAAGAAAATGGCGGCGACGTGACACCGAAGGTGATAGGAAGATGTAGCTGCTCCGCCCATTCTGTGGGGAAGTTTAGCGGAATCGTTTGCTAAATTACCGGCTATAATTCTGGTAAGGAAAAGATGCAAAATGGTTGCATTGCAATATGCGTTGCTTAGAAATGATTTTCGTCATACTGACGATATTCCGGACACGCGTCCGAGGAGAGATATGTTTAAAGACACATAATATCCGCGAAATTTTTTAAACCAATCTGCGACAATTTCTGCTGCAAGTTGAACCAAATTCCGCGATTTTTTTAACCATTTCTGCGACAACTTTCTGCTGCCAGTTGAACTAAATTCCAAAATTTTTTTTAGCATTTCTACGGCGTTATTCCGCGAGCAAAAAACTTGCATCACATAGCCTAAGGCCGCTAAGAGGTAATTAAGTGGTCAAGAGCGCAGATTGTTTTTTCTTCGCGCATGAAAGGTTTTTAATGCCACTGTATTAAAAAAAATTCTGTTCATGCATCAGCGTTTTCAGTTTTTCACCAAACACTTCTTGGGGCCTACAACCATCATCAGCCCTTCGTTTCATTCATGTGCTCCCCTTGAAACGAATCTAAGGGCCTTCAGAGGCATGTCACAACTAAAAATTTGTTTCACACTTTTGATAGGTTTTTCTTAGGATCTAAAAAAAACTTTTATCAGATTCGCAAGATTTGCATCTGCAAGGTTTTTCTTAGGATCTAAAGAAAAACTTTTATCAGATTCGCAAGATTTGCATCTGCAAGGTTTTTCTTAGGATCTAAAGAAAAACTTTTATCAGATTCGCAAGATTTGCATCTGGCAACCTGAAGTTCGACAACGAACCCAGCGCTAACCAAAGTTTCAACTTACAGTACTCGGAATGATAACATCCACTGGATATTCTACCGTCACAGCGCCTGTTATATTAATTCCAAAATCATTATGTTTTATTACCGTAAAAATAGTTTAAAGTTGCTTTATTCCGTCAATATTCACGAGTTGATCGTTTAAAGCACACTCCCAAAGCTTCGTCCTACGCCATTGTACCTGGCTACCCACAAAGCAAAGCGCTCGTGCTAGACCAATGGATGCGACCTTCACTCACTTCGCGTGAGGTCACGTGTGAACAGCCGAAGAGTCACGTGCCGCGAACAAACCAATCAGCGCTCGCGATAGCGAAAAACTCGAACAAAGGCCGTTGAAACAGCACATTTCATTCGAGGAATACAGGCAGTGACGAGTGTAACGGCGGACGCTACGACGGCTCAGGTGCTTGTAGCGCCTCCGGTTTCCTGGTTTGACACGGAGATTCAGCTTAAGGTGTTGCGGTGATTATTGCGACTTTTACGGCATAAGCACAGCATGGGCTACTGTCCCAGCATGGGGGATGGAGCGCAGGTCCTAAATTAAAGAGGCCTAACCTTAATACTGCTGGTATTTCACTGCCACCAGCGATGGAAATTTAACCGTTTACAAAGAGCTAAACTAAAAATGGTTTACATATTTATTTACACTTAAACAGTTAATCAACTAGCAAACGAACTGAAGTTAAAAACTCCTGGTTTTTATTATAACAACAGGGAATGAAAAGCCCACTGTACATTTAGTTTGCACGAAAGCTTTTGAAATAAACTTATTTAAAAGCACAAAGTTTGAATTTACAACATGTAATTCGGTTTCACAAGTTTTGACTAAAACGACGTTTGTGTTTCAGAATAAAACAATCAATTAATTTTTCGAATAGAAAAAGCAATACTGAACGCTCGCAGAGACGTCCGCACGATTGAACAGCCTCGGCTGGTTACAATCTACCAAACAGTATGTTTCAAACACGCATGAAAGATCAACCGATTCACAGTTTTGTTTCTAAGTGATGAAACAGAGCCTTAAACCTCCCAGAGTTGCTGTTTCTAAGTCAACTCCTCAAACTATAAAAGCCTCGGCTACTTATAAAGTCCGTCTGGAGTGAGTAACCAATAAATCCCACACAAAGATCAAACCGTCAGTTATTTGAATTAATGTTTAAAACAAATAAGAAAGAAGTTGGTTTTTAGTATGAGTACCACTCTGACGTTATGGGGTGAGAAACCTAAGATGCCGCTACAGGCGTCACCACCATAATATTCCCTAGCTAGAGAGAGTTTAAGTTACGTTTTTAAACTAAAATTTAGACTTGGGGGGGTCCTAAATTAAATTTTCAAAAGCTAACTACAAACATACGAACCACTGCCATTTTGCCCGGCATAGCATCCCACGGACATGGCGTCTCCACTCCCGACTGGCGTGACCCTTCTCTAGCTTGAGATCTGTGAGCTGTGCTAACGAGGGATTCTGGGGTTGGGGTTATATACACATTCCCGGAAGTTGGCGCGGATGCCGAAGATAGCTACGGGGGTCTGATTGGCCGAGTGCCTCGAGAACCATGGAAAGTGGGAGGAGAAGTCGGTTGAACAACGGGACTGGGTGCAGAGCCGTTTGAAGGAGTAGGGTCATGTAAACAAAAAAGACAGGCCTGTTTTGAGTTTTACTCAATTGAACATTGGGAAATAGGCCATTATTTTGAATTATTGGCTACGGATTGAATATTTACATGTTTGTAACGTGAATAGGCTCTTGTTAAAGCTTGATACTTGGCTTTGGGTAATGCAGAAAGCATTACTATTAAATTTACAAGCTTTAACTGAAAATACACCACAACTAGTTTTGGCTGGGGAGGGGGGCAAAAAAGGGGGATTCAAAGTTTTTGCACAGTTTGACTTACGGAATGGCTTGGAAACAGATCTTTTTAAGAATTCTTTTAGTTTTAATAGTATATCAAGCTAGCAGTAGCAATTGGTTGGGTCCAGTCGGGCTGAGAGGAGAACTAAAACAAACATATATACACTAAAATTCATGTCCGGTAGAATGCCGATGTCTAATTACTTGGACTAATGGCAGCGTTTCTGGGGGCAAAAGATTATTATAAAAGGCTAAATAAATGAATAAATAGTCTAGCTTAGTTGTATGCTAAAACGCATGAAGTTAATTTGGAGGTTTAATCTTGAAGTTCAAGGACTATGTTTGATCTAAGTGGAAATTTTTTATAGTAGTTGCGATCGTTCAAACACAAAAAAAATATCACACATCAAATTGTTGTCTGTAAAATCCTCGAGGTTCAGTACCTTCACAGAGGAAGCTCCTCCTAAAATTCAACTAAGCTAGTGTTTGTGGGCTTTAAGCCCGAAAATAAGAGGTATAAAATCAAATACAAAAATACAGATTTCAACAATGGCGGCCATGATGAAGTAGCGCTGCTAGTGGTTTTGGTTGATCTTCAAATGTAGATTTGAGAGTCTTTCAGATGGAAAGTCCGGATTTGGGCTTCCCCAAGAGTCTTGTATTTGGACAGGCTATTGAATGTCGAAGAGTTTGTAAGAATCGGACCATTATTGCAAAAACGGCTGGATATGCCTCGGCGAGGCATTTGGATGCCTCAAGAAAAAATAATTTCAATTTTTCCTTTTTTGGGGGAAAAACAGGCGTTTTTTGGTGGCACTCGTTTATACGAGGGAGTTGATGACGTCATTTTTCGCGTGCTAGAAAATTGGGATTCCCTTCTCACGAACGTGACCAAGATGAAGGCCATACATTCCGTCGTTTCGGAGATATGATCGTTTGAACCAAGGGCTATTTTCAGCAAACTAACTGAATTTTCACGCAAATTTTGGCGACGATGCCAACAATAACATCGATTAAGGTAATAAAAAGAACATTTTGCCGGCCCCCTAGCCAGGCCGGCTAAAAATAGTTTCTTTTTTGCCTAAAACATACTTAACCTGATAATTTAGCATTACATTGTCCTCAATTAATGTCTCCCTGGAGGTTTTTAAGTTGCTTGTAATCGCCTGCTTGCATGACCCACTGCGCATGCGCAGCCCTCTCTATACAAGCGAGAACGTGGTTGGTCTCGGCATTTATTTTCCTCTCAATCTGTCAGGCGGTGACTCGAGAGGGGCGGTAGGGCTGGCTTAGGTTAAGTATGTTTTAAGCAAAAAAAGAAACCATTTTTAGCCAACCTGGCTGGGGGCTGGCAAAATGTTCTTTCTTTGTTTACCAAACATATTAACTTGAGTATATCCCGCTTGCTATCATGGTGGAAGGTAGAGGAGCGGGGTATAATCAACCTAGTGTGGTATAATCACCCGATTATACACCGGGGTATAATCGGAGTGATTATACCACAGTAGCTTTTCGTTGTGCGCATGCGCAACTTACCGAGCTAAGCTTAAAACAGACGCCAACTGTGAGTTAATGACTGTGGCTTTTGACTCGCATATATACCAGCTAGAAAACTCGACATGTTCGTTACGATTGTCGTATTTTAACATCACTGTATAATTTTTTAGGCTAGTATCTTATAATTTTACTTTGGCGATCTATTGGCATAAATAATTTTAATTTTTACCGTATAAGTCTTTTAGTTTTTCGATCCCATGGTAATTATTAGCAAACGATTAAAAATTAGTACAGGAACACACACAGCGCCATCTCTCGACGGATTTCAGCAATGCGTGGGTGACGCGGCGTATTTAACGGAAGAAAGTCGCCGACAGCAGCATCGCCTATAACTTCTCGTTGGAGACAAATAATTTTATGAACCGAGAGACTGATAAGCAAATAAAACGTAGCATTATATTATAAATATTAATGAAACACAAAGAATGTTTAGTCCTTTTGGTATTATTTATTTTGAATTGGGATATACTCCAATAAAACAGCCCTCTAGCTTTTGTGGATAATACGGCTAAAAATGTTTTCGCACTCAGCCTGTAACCAGACTAAAACTAACTCATGCTAATTAATTTGAAATTATACCCCTCGCGCTACGCGCTCGGGATATAATTGCAAAATAATTAGCATTCGTTAGTTTTAATGTCAGGTTACAGGCTTCGTGCAAAAACAGTAGCCGTATTATCCACAAAAGGGCTATTACTACTGATAATTTTGCATTATCAGTAGACCTCGTCAAACATGGTGGCGGGCACCGATCTGACGGGGCGCCCCGGGTTGCAAGCAAGCTTCCCCCAAAATTTTTATTGTAGTAAAAATTTGCACTTCGTTCTGAACTGGATGATGAAACAGGAACTTGGACCTCTTCGAGGGATTTGGACTGTTGTTAAATGAGGGATCTTGCTTCCTTCTAAGGTTGGCTTGTATCCATCTAGGATGGCTTTCTTCAGCTTCGTTCTGATTGTGCTTAAGGGGGGGCTTGACCACAGTTCTGGCTACGCCGATTGGTCCCAGCCGGTGTAGTTCTTTACCTTTTCTTGACATGTTTCTCAGGTAGTGGGAGGTTAATGTTGTAAAGGCATTTGGCCAAAAATCCAGATTGGTTAGGATACCCGGCACCAAAGATCAAAAACTCGGGGAACCAATTTTTTTTCTTAGCGCCGTAGGCCTAAGTGCTTAAGCCTTAAACTTTAAAACTGTGTAAATCCTAGGAAAATGGACAGAAACGATCACAGTCTTCACCTCTTAATAGCCACAGACATTACCTTCATCTCTGCGAAAACAGAACTCGAAAAATCATCTCCTGCAAATAACCACAGCCAATTGAAAAACGCTCCAAACTGAGTGCACCGCACGCAATCGCCGATCGCCATTTTCCACAACAACAAACTTGTAAATTTGTAATTTATATATTTTTTCTCAGGCATAAAGCCGACCAGTTTAGTGTTTGTTGTAGGAACCACACATATGTACTCACACTCTGCGTTTTTATTTTGAACTCCAATACTAGTCTTGGTTTGTTATGAAAACGTCGATTGCCCTTTTTTTTCTCATTATTTGCGGCTGCAATAATGTTGTAAACCAAAATGCGTTTTAGCATCTACAAACTAGCTGGTTTATTTTAATCCTTTGCCTAGTGCTTATAAAAGCAATTTAGTAACGTAACTTCTTCCCACAAACTCTACCTTGTCCAAAACGGCATTTTTTTTACTATTTTATTTTACCGGACATTTTCTCCAAAAAGTGTTTATCTTGTATTTATTTCAGAGCTCCGACCATAGCAACCTCAACCAGTTGTAATTAAAGCCTTTACTATTGCACTAGAGCAGAAACCATCCTTCTATTAAACTTTAATATTGATTTTAATAGCAAACTCCGTCCCCCCCCCCTCTCCTTCAATAGTTGCGATACCTAATATCGTAGTTTTAAATCATAGGCCTAACCACGTTGCGAGTTGAAAACTCAGTTCCTATGGCCTCTCAATTCAAAAAAGTCGGCAATTCCCTTTGCCTCCTTTGTTGCCAAAGTTCCCTTCCAATCCACAGCCGGTATTCAATTCCCCCACCACTCAGAATTCCAAGCTATCCTGCTCGTCCGCGCCGTCTTACCTACTTCCGGTAGAGACAGCCTGGCCGGTCTGAGTCAGTTTCTCCTCCTCCAGATGTCCCCCTCTGCTTCCCCGCACCTCCCCTCCGCAGCTATCCTCGGCGCCCCAGACTCAATCGTTAGCACTGCTCAAAGATCTCAGAGGCTACAGGTTGCTACGCCGGTCGGAGTGGAGATGTCCGCACGGGTCCGATTGTTACCATGCCGGGCAAGGTAGCAGTTCGTTGGTAACTAAGTTAATTTTTCTTGAAAGTATTCTTTTGGACTCCAATTCCAAATTTATAGTTCTTTAAATCTAAACTTAACCTTTAACTTTGAGAATGATTGTGGATCCGTTAACCGCCATCGGCATTTCTGGCCTAGAACTACCACAACTTAAGGATTTAAGGTCCCCTTCCTAAAAACCGGCTTTTTTTTCTTATTTATGTTGAACAAAGGTTCTTCTAAATAATCAAATGGTTTAAATCGTAGAGCTTAGACGTCTTTTGGGTTGTGTACCAGGTTTACCATTAGTTAGTTTGATCTTTAGCACTTAGCTTTAGAAACATAACTTGTGACTATTTTGCTAATGTAAACGTTGCATTCAGTAACTTAGAGAGTCCGGTGACTCAAACAACTTTTCTTGTCGAAATTTTGTAGTGTATGAACTTTTAACTTGTTCACTTCATGCCGATTTTAATGTAAAATCATCGTGTGCTTTATTTAAAGCTTTCTAAGATAATTTTTGTAACTAACTTAGTTCCAATGTAGTGTAGGAAGTTAACCATGTTTTAATAAAAAAAACTTTCGTTGTTTTAAACAACCAGTTGACTTCGTTGAGATTTAATTGCATGAGTAGATAATCAAAACCCATTTTTATTTAACTCCCAGCTGGCAATTAAACACCCATTGTGGTGGCAGCAAATTAGTAAGTAGTTAGTATTTGAAACGTAGTTAGGACGTGGACGCTCCCCTCCTAACCGAGCAGTAGCCACTGCAGTGCTGTAAAACTCCGCAAACGTAAAAACAGTCACCGTAAATATTAACCAAGAAATCGCCAGTACACCAGATGTCGGTGCTCACCTGAAAGGCACCTAAAGAGACAGGTAGCGCCGCTACAATGTCGTTGAGTGATGCAAGGATGCGGCTTGTAGTATTTCTTCTGTTGGAATGGCGATGGTAATCATCAAGAAGGTTGGTCTTGTCTGTTGCCTTGAATCCCGAGTTTTACGGCTGAGCGGTAGGCAAGGATCGTTGGACCTTTGAGTTTGTTGGTGTCGAAGAGGTCAGTGCAGAATCTTAAAAGATCGAGTGGAGAGGGATTGATTGGATTGAGTTTCCTTGTGAAACCCCAATGAAACCAAATGGACCTGCGGTTGACATACATTCTGTTTGTTGAATCTCTGGTGGCTTTGGGTTGGGCACGGCTGTGACGAGTTGACAGAGGAGAAGATTTCTTTCGTCTTGAGGCTATATGTAAACCTGGGTTTTTTTTTGTTTTTTTTTAGCCACAAGTGAGACAAGTCTTGTTGTTAAGAGTGACGGTTGTTGATATCTACTTGAGACTTGGGGTTAGCCACGATCCAGACGAGATTTAAGGTGGACTGCCACAGTTGTTTGGGTCTTCATTCGTTGTGTGGGGGATGAAGGCGACCTGAGATGAAGGCGTTGTCTGACTTGAGAACATCACTCATCTTATGGGATATATTCACGAAGAAGACGACTGTTGGAGCAGACAGCCATGGTTGACTTAAACTTCACATGAGAAGAAGGGTCAGCCATGGTCGATATTCTGGAAGAGGAGAGAGCGTCATTCGTTTTGACTCTTCGCTCAGAACGTGGGATTAGCCAGGTTTGAAACAAGTACCGGTGTGGGATGCTACAAGTGTACTGATTTCCGTACGGGACGTGGGGTGAGCCATGGACGAGACAAGGTGTAAGGGGTGAAGACGTCATTGACTTGATTTTTCATTTAAAAGTGTGGTTTTTATCTACGGATGAGCCGAGAAACAGAGTGGGCGGCAACTGTTGTCTTGTTTGTTCTTGAGACGTGAGGTCAGCCATGGACGAGATAAGCGGCCAAAGGTGGAGGCGGTCCTGACTTGATTATTCACTAATAACGTGGCTTCTCACCACGAATGAGACGGGTTTGAGTGTTGACAGCAGCTGTTGTCTTGATTTTTACTTGAGACATGGGGACAGCAATAGTCGAGACAAGCACTAAGAGGTGCAAACGGCTCCCGTTTTGGAACTTCACTCACGACGAGGGTCTTGGCCATGAATGAGACGAGTAGCAGTAGACAGCAATTGTTGTCTTGATTTTCGCTTGAGATGTGGGATCGACCATGGTAGAGACAAGCAGTAAGAGGTGTAAAACGACTTCCGGCTTGGTCCACTCAAAACGTGTGTTCTAGCCACGAATGAGACGAGCAGTCGTGGAAAGCAATTGTTGGCTCGATTATCTTTTGAGACGTGGGTTCAGCCATGGTCGAGGCAAGTAGCAAGAGGTGCAAACGGCTTCTGTCTTGGTTCTTGCAAACGTTTTCCGACTTGGATCTTCAGTTAAATGTTGGTTATAGCCATGAGTGAGACGAGCAGTAGTGGATAGCGACTATTGACTTGATTTTTGCTCGAGACGTGGGGTCAGCTACGTTTGGGCCAAGTGGCAAGAGGTGTAAACCGCTTCCGTCTTGGATCTTCACTCAAACGTTGGTTTTAGTCATGAGTGAGACGCGCAGTTGTGGGTAGCCGTTGGTGGCTTGGTCTTTACTTGAGACGTGGGATCAGCCATGGACGAGACAAGTAGTAGGGGGTGCAGATGGCTTCCAACTTGACTCTTTACTCAAATCGTGGGTTTAGCTACGAATGAGATTAGCAGTAGTGAGGTGAGCAACTGATGTCATGGTTTTCGCTCGAGACGTGGGGTAAGCCACGGACGAGACTAGTGGCAAGAGGTGAAACGGCTTCCGTGTTGGATCTTCGCTTACAACGTGGGTTTTTTAGCCACGAGTGAGACGACCAGCAGTTGACAGCAACTGTTGGCTTGATATTCGTTGCAGACGTGGGGTCAGCCATGGACGAGACGAGCAGCAAGAAGTGTAAATGGTTTGACTTGGTTTGCTCAAAACGTGGGTTGTGCTGTGAATGAGACGAGCAGTAATGGGCAGCAACTGTTGTCTTGATTTTCGCTCGAGACGAGAAGTTCCACGGGGGCTGATGGCAGTCGCCGAGGTATGTGTATGCTTTGCATCGCTTGCTTTGCTTGCTTGGTTTGCTTGCTTTGCTTTGTTTGCTTGCTTTATTCGCTTTGCTTTGCTTGCTTGCTTGCTTGCTTTGCTTTGCTTGCTTGTTATGCTTTGCTTGCTTGCTTGCTTTGCTTTGCTTGCTTGGTTTGCTTGTTTGCGTAAGCTTGCTTCGCACTTGTTATGTGGTAGCTTCGTCCTTGGTTAGCGTCTGCGAGGACTTCGTGGTTGTGCGACAGGTATTACCAGGCTGGGTGAAAATGGCGGAGACCCGCGTCGATAGGGAAGAGTGAGAGCCGGTGACCGACATTGTTTGCGATGCGAGATGTGGCCGCCGGGGGATGAGTGTCGGTTACGGCGTGTTTTGGTTGAAGCGCTGCTTGGAGTGTGAGCGAGGCTGTCGGTCAAGCCGAAAGGACTGCGTCTTGTTGGAGAACTGTTGTTGCGTGCGGTGTTTGAGGAAGCCGGTGGTTTCTCGGGAGAGTGGATGTGACCCCATCTTGTGAGACAGCCCGTCGTACGGACGAGGTGTACGACGGGGGAAGCATCTGTGTCTTGACAGCATAGCGGCGTAAGACAGAGTCGTAGAGTTTGTGAGCTTCGCTGCAAGTGACGTTACGTTCCCTGCTGACAAAATGAGTGGGGAGTTGTTGATCAAAAAGTCCGTATGAGCTGAAGCTTTACGGAGCTTCTGTATGACTCCCCGGGAAAACGGCTAGCAAGTCGTACATCTTCTGTAAGGACCGAAGGACAGTGTGTGTCGTCCGTCTTGTAGTGGAGAGACGTCATCGTCGTTGTTGGCGACATGCACGTCCCGTTTGGCGCCGGGCATGTAGCGGTCGTCGCGGACGGGTGGGTGGCAGGAGGAAGAGTAGCATCTGAGGAAGGATCAGTGACTGAGAAGACAGCATCCAGCATCTGAGATGAACGATAGGAAAGGACCAAAAAACTCACCGAAGGCGAGGTGACATTGAGGAAGTCAGTGGCCGGGGTGCCAATTGGAGACGAAGGTTGATGGTATCTTACCGCCGTCCTGGAGAGGCGTCGAGTTCGTGTCGGTCTTCTTACCGGGTCGGTCGGACGGGAAGAGGAAGCGTGTCCGTCTTGAAACAGGAGATGGCTGCGGACTCGGCGACATGCACGACCTGTTCATGGACGGCGTGTAGCGGTCGTCGAGGGCAGGGTGGCCGACTTAAGGGGTGTTTAGTTGGCGTCCATCCGACGTTCGACGGAGAGAACTCTGTCAGCCGAAGTGGGGGTGAGACATGGCGGGAAGACATGGCAGCTGGCGGTTGGGGCGTCGGGAAAAGGGCCGGGAAGGGATCCAGGGTGCAGCGAGCTGTCGAGTGACCGACAGCTTGAAACAAAGGGATGAATGCTTGCGTTTTTAGCAGACGGGTTGGAGGTGTACGACAGGCGTTTACGGCTTTCATGGCTCGTCGTGGATGCGCCCTAATCTTGTGTGTGTGGCATCTGCACACTCGGAAGGTTTATACAGGACACAGTCTGGGACTGTATCTTCGACTGTCTTGAGAAGGGATGCTAGAGGGATGGTCGGATCGTCATTGTTGTCGTCAGGGAAATGAATGTGCGGCGGCCGGTGGTGGCGTCACGGCATGTCACGACACATTAGGGTCGACCGACACAGAAGAGTGCTTGCATTTCTTACCCGAATGGTCGGAGGTGTGCGACACACGTTTGCGGCTTTCGTGGCTCGTTGTGGATGCGACCCAGTCTTGTGTGTTAGCTTGTCGTACAGACGAGGTGAACAGTTGGGAAGGCATCGGCATCTTGTCGGCTAAGCAACGGAAGACAGAGTCGACGAGGTTGTGTGCTTCGCTGCAAGTGACGCTGTGTTCCCTGCGAGACGATTTTGAAACGGGTCGAGTGGTGAGTTGTTGACTGAAAGGCCCGCATAAAGAGAGGCTTCACGGAGCGTCTGTTTGGCATCCCGTAGCAGCGCCTTGGTGTGTCGTACATCTTCTGACAAGACCGACAGGGCGGGAAGAGGCAGGGTGCGTTGACAGTCTTGTAGCGGGGAGTCGTTGTCGTCATCGCCTGCATGTACGTCCCGTTCAGAGTCGGGTGCGTAGCGGTCATCGCGGACAGGAGGGATAGCAGGAGGAGAAAGAGCAGCATCCGAAGTCGGAGCAGTGACCAACAGGGCGACATTCAACGTCAGAGATGAACGACACGAAAATACAAAATTCAGGTGGGAGACGAGGTGACGTGAAGGAACCTCTGGAGGATAATGAATGCCGAGACCAACCACGTTCTCGCTTATATACAGAGGTCTGCGCATGCGCAGTGGGTCATGCAAGCAGGCGGCTACAAGCAACTTAAAAACCTCCAGGGAGACATTATTTGAGGACAATGTAATGCTAAATTATCAGGTTAATATGTTTGGCAAACAAAGAAAATGATATAGAATTACAGTAACCGAAAATAAATGTTCCAAAATTCCTAATTCCAAAATGCCACCCGTTATTGATCGCGAATTGAGGCAGAAGTTTCGACACTCGTTGGGAATGTGACTAAAATTTCTCTGAGGGCGATATTTTTTTTAAAAAGCTGATTTCTGCGATTTTCCGCGAGTTTTCTCAAGTTCCGCGAATTCTGCGACTTATTTTTGGAATCTGCAGACTACCACTAGTTCACAACTCAAAGAATTTTTTAATAGGGTTAATTTTTAAAATACCTGCGATGTACATGAAAAATATGCGATCGTGGAAAGTACTTGTCTTTAGATATGTTATGAAATACCGAGCCGAGAATTCGTCCATGTGGCGAGGCGTTTAAAAGTTACCCAGTTAATTCCGTCAGCGATCGAGGCAAGGCTTATGGTTATGGAAATAATTCGTTAAGAAATAAACGAATGCGGCACGCGCCGTTGTTGGGTAAATCGGTCTCGAGGCGAAGGAGTACAGAAATATTTGTTTGTTTGTTTGTTTGTTAGTGTCACTTCCGGTTACCTACCTCGCTTCCTGCTACACGTCTAGCTTCCACTATCGCTTCCTAAGTGCTGGTGACCCAGAACTGTGCCAGTGGAGGTGGGCGGGTCATTAAACTAATACAGCATCGTCGAATTTTACTCAGAGAATTTCCATTCTCCTGCGAGAACAAGTTCTCTGGTAGAATCACCATTTCCCATTCATATAATCCTTCCTCTCTGTGTTATTTTTGGGACAGATTCACGCCCGTGGCGCAGCACCAGCAACACATCGAATTGCTACAGACCCTTCAACTGTAGTTGCGGCAATAGCTGCACTCGCTGTCAATGTAGGATGCGTCGGTGAAAAGCACTGATGCCTCCTCTGGTAGCACCCACGACTGGCGTATGCCTTTGCACCCAACACTGTCTGCCACCAGAGCAAGGCCTAGCGAGGCCCTTTTCTGTTCAACAACCGCCACAGGCCTTTGCCCTGTCTCATGCCAATAAATCGCTTGCAGAAATCGCACGTGGAACGAGCCCCTTTTAGACACGCCTTCAGGCAAACCCAACAGCCATCGAAGGCCACTCGTTGTCGCCGACTTCCGAGACCACCACTTGTGAATGATTCGCAACTATCAACTGGTTCAATTGCAATCAGGCAGCACGAGGCGTCCCCACTGCAGGGCTACCACGACACCTTTTACAAACAGCAACTGCTGCGTGGGAACCAATACATTGTTCTTATGCGACGGCGAGAAATTCAATCTCGCTAGCATTCCCAACATCCGCTTCTCAAACACCAACGTACTCGTGCCATTGAGGGGCCCAACATGTTTGCAAATCATCAAAGTACGTGAAGACGAACGCACCTTTTAACCTAAGACAAACAGCGCAACGCTGAAGTAAAAGTCATTAACACATTTTTAGCCGAAGCCCAAAACGGAAGGGAAGCACTCTAATTGATGCAGAACAACCAGTTAGGAGAACAGCAAGTGTCTCCTTGCCCTTCCATAATAGGGACCGCTTTAACAAACTTGTAACCCGACAAGTTTTGCCAGGAAACCAACCGACTCCTAACTGTGCATTACCACCGATAATGTGCCCCATTCACACTTCCCTACCAGCACACGTACGCCTAACCTCTTTAGGTTTAAAATAAATATGAAATGAACAATCTACCCACCCGGAAATATCGGCGATATAAAAACCAACGACGCCCCTACAACCACATCAACCACCCCTTGTTGCACATTTTACTCAGGTTCTGTTTTCGAATTAATCGACCCGTCTGACATTCTGGCGAGGGGGGGGGGGGGGGGCACACCTGACGAAAACGTGGCACACAACGCAGGCCCAGGTCCACACTTGCTATTTTTTCATATCAATAATTCGTGGCTACGGCCCAATTGCCCTCCAGGCACCTTCACGGCCCACCAAGCCTGCTGCCGTCCATTCAGCAGTCATTGTGCAAACACTCACGCTTGCGTTATTTGCATTTGGCAATCTCTCTGCTCGAGCCTGCCAGACGTCGTCGTACTTGTCTACGGAACTTTTTCACGTATATTAGCGCCGCTCCCGGCATGCTGAATTATCTATGTTTCGATATATAAGCACGGCCGGCAGGCCGTGCTTATTAGAGTTCGTTTGCGCACGAGAATTTTCAAAAACTGGACCGGAGGCGGAGGAGCGGCTAACAATATCAAAATGTTACAATGCTACTACATGTAACAATGGTGCAACAATACGCGAGGCGCATAAGATCGGATTATAGCTCACTCGAACACAATGCAACGATGCTCGGGCGCGGGGAAAGTAACATTGTCGTGGTATCTTCTTTATTACCGTTTTAACTCGTTGCCGAGAACCAAAATGAAATAGTCTTGATTTTCGCTTAAATCTTTCAGTTTTAAAACGTAGGGTGTGAAGTCTTTAATTTTGAGGCCTGTGGCCTCAAAATCGGGCAACCGACATGACTGAATGACTTATTTTCTTCTTCAATACAGGCTTCGGGAAGCCAATTGAATTGTTTCTGCGATTGTTTGCATGATATTGCATCTGCCTGCAATGATACAGAATCCACTATCCATCGGGCTGATACATGCTAAATCTAGACACAGGCTAGTGTGTTGCCATCAAATAAAGAACTTAGACCAACGCTTGGGCTGAACCTGAACAGAAATACGCATTTCGAATGTTCCGTTTTTTCGCAAACAAAATTGGGTGGGCAGTGGACATACCATACATAACATAGACCAAATCGTACCACTTTCAATAAAAATACGCGAAAAAAGCCAACAAATTAACTGAACAAAAAACGGCTTTGCCGTTTAGAAAAAAAACATTAGAGCTCGTATCCCCATACTCACAGCCGTGAAGGTACACGAATAAAAACAGATTAGAGTTCACTCGAATGCAACGAACTATAATTTGAACTCCAATTCCAGGGAACAAGGATTGTGACATGCTAGCCTCTATGCGCACGTAAACAAACACGTACATCACCAATCAATCAAACAAAACGGTTGGATATTTAAAAATAATAACCAAACAAAATGAACACGTAAATACTCATTTGAACTAGAATTAAAACAGAAACCATCAAACACAAGCAAAAAAACTGCCTAACTAGAAGTATGCTTGTTTCAGAAATTAGAAATGCACACAAAATACCAACATAGCCACTCACACGAAACACACTTAAACTAATAAAACAACACACACAAATAAAAAAAAAACCTGTATGATACACAAATTAAGCACACACACACATACACAAGCACACAAACATTATTTCAAACACAAACTGCGTTCACTTACTGACATAACAATTACGTGAAAACAGTCATTATTCCCTGGAATTTGAGTACAAATTATAGTTCGTTGCGTTCGAGTGAACTCTAATTCGTTTTTATTCGTGTACCTTCACGGCTGTGAGTATGGGGATACGAGCTCTAATGTTTTTTTTTCTAAAAGGCGAAGCCGTTTTTTGTTCAGTTATATACAGTATGTCCCAAAAGTCACTACACAAATGGGAAACTCGACGCACCAAATCACTACACAAACTGAGCAAATCACCTCATTTATGTTTTGTCATTGCAATGTGGGAAAAATGTTACTTCAGCATTGCATACCAAGGATCATCAGTTAGTGAAAAAAATACCACCATATCTAACCACTGACCAGCGTGTGGAGTTGGTGCTCCTCTACAGTGACAACCACAGGACCACACGTCAAGTCGTGGAAGAATTCCACCGTCATCATCCAGCCATCATCCTATCATCCAGCCATCCCTGCCCCTAGCAATAAAACGGTTGCGGATATTGTGAAGCACTTTAATGAGACCGGGTCCGTACAGGACAGGAAACGGACTGGCAGAACAAGGACTGCTACTGATGACGCACATGCTGCTGACGTGATTACACAGGTTGCAACCAATCCCATCATGAGCACATGCACATGGCAGATTGGCCTGGACACAGGTATAAGTAAAAGCGCTGTGTCCAGAATCATGAAACGACGAAGCACATTCCTATCCAAGCCGTCCATACAATACAGCATTCTGTGACTGGGCACTGGGGCAGGAAGCCGCTGACCCAGACTTTACTGCAAACATTGTTTTCCGATGAGTGCCTCTTCTACATGGATGGTGGCGTCCACACACACAACGTGCGGTATTGGAGCGCAACCAATCCTCATTGCTTCCGTCCATGTTGTGACCAAGGTGCTGCCAGGGTTAAACCGTTTTTCTTTGACAAAAATGTGTCAGGTTCCAACTACCTTACCCTGCTTGAGGGACAATTACAGGACTGGATTTATGAACAGCCCCTTGCCGCTGTTCGACGTATGTGGTATCAATGGATGGCGCCCCTCTCCACTTTTCATTGGCGGTCCGGGCCCACTTGGACACTGTGTTTCCTGGAAGATGGATAGGCCGTGCAGGGCTTATTGCATTACCACCACGTTCCTCCAATCTCACCCCACTGGACTTTTACCTATGGGGTTACGTGAAACAAGAGGTTTTCCGAACACAGCCAACCTCAATGCAGGACTAACACACGAATTGTTGACGCGTGCTCAACCGTACCACCTGAGACACTAAATGCTGTCTGCTGTGATCTTTCCCAACGTTTGGAAGTGTGCATCGCTACTGGAGGAGGCCACATCGAACATTTGTAATCCGTCTCTGTAACATCAGTAACGGAAAAATGAAGGCATATTTATCCCATTTGTGTAGTGACTTTTGAGACATACTGTATATATAGAGAGAGAGACAGAGAGAGTTAATAGCAGTTGACGCCATAATCCAGTTCAAAGTCTTGTAACACTTGACTCACGCTCAGAATTTTTCCAACTTGCCGTGCTAACGGCAAAAAAGACAGTGGAAGCTAGACGCGTAGCAGGAAGCGAGGTAGGGAACCGGAAGTGACGCTTAAAAATTGCATAAATTAGAGGAATTTTATGCAAATGAATAAAAAAGAAGTGCCGATTGGTAGAAGGGAGATCCCCAAAAGTAACACAGCGAGGAAGGATTATATGAATGAGAATATAAGATTTTAAAATGTAGATTGCCAATCTTACATTATGGGAGCTTGGAGAAAAGGGAATTCAATATAAAATTGTCATTCAAGAAGGAAGCCAGACACAACAATGTGTAGGAAGTGGTATTTTTTTTACCGAAAGCTGGAACAATCCTAAGATGAGACATTTTTTAAGACGTTGCGGTGTCAGACCAACATTTACTTTTATTTGTGTGGGCTTATAGGCTTTAAATTACAATCCTTAAGCTGCTAGCTACAAACAACACCAAGGGTCTTAACATCCCGGCTACCAATAACAAATGCTAAAGAATTACCTCCATCGATAACAGCAACTGCCGCAGCATCTTTATTCGTTAATTGTTGTGTATGATTAACTGTCCACGTCCAGTTATACTGAAGATACCCGCTAGATGTTATGCAATGCAGCATCAGAGGAGAAGTCGTATCCCACAGTACATTCCAAAATTCTTTTCCCGACGGCATTAATAATGTTTGCTTTAAGTACCAGTGGTAATTATTCATAGTCCATATTAATACTGAAAAGACAAAAAAAGGTATTGTTATCCTGAAAACTGAGAACAAGTAAGACAGAAGTAAGCCAAATTTATTTGAGGTTCCTATTTCCAAGACTAGAATCAATGGACACCAATTTCAGTGCAAGTGTGTACGAGAACTTATAACTGAAAGGCACGGAATAGAAAATGGAAAAAGCCAGTCTCATTCACTTTTGTGACTAAGGTGAATAAAATTTGTTTACCTTCTGCTGGTTTATCAGGAACAAACGAGTCCAGCCAAACTGCCAGTAATGTTGAGTCAGTGTTCCAAGTTAGTTTCTTAACCTGTAATAGCACAAAGTAATAATGCACACTCAACCTCACCACTTAAATTTCTTTGTCATACTGTTATTTTGTGGAAGATATTTCAACCAACAACTTCCAAATCTGTTATCCAGTATTACCTCATCTGCCTCACAGACACAGTATTAAATAATAAACAGGCATATACACACGTTTCCACCTCAAGTTTCCACCAGATTGGATGGGAGGTTCGGGGAAGGGAAGCCCACCAACCTGATGTGCCATTACACTTCAGTATCTCCCCACCCTGTAGTAATATCGGAATACTAATACACATTTGAGCACGTTAGACAAAAAAAAAATTGGAAAATATCCTTGCAACTGCTTTCTATATTTTCAATTAGTAGTGAACGGGAGGGGAAGGATGTCTTACTTAGTTGTGGTGGGAAGGCTGAGTCATGTCCCATTTCACCAGAATCCTGTTTTGCAGAAAATAAAACGGATTAAGTTAATGAAACAGAATAAAAATATTTAGTTGCGGTGGAAATGGAGGTTCATGTCCCGTTTCGCAGAATTTCGTTTTCCTGAAAATAAAACTGAATAAAACGGGAAAGCACAAATAATCACAAATTCCTTCCAAACAGGAACGCATAACTTCTCCATTTCAAATGTAATTTTTAAAGAATATTTTTATTTGGCAAAACGGGATTCTGTAAAACGGGAAGTCCCGTTTCGCAGAAAAAGCTTAATATGTTCTATTTTGTGTGAAATGGGCAATCACCGAGGGGGGGGGGTTTAAGAGTAATTAATTACGCATTCTAATTTACAATGTGGGAGGCATTCTCCGGCATTGTTTTATCCTGTATCATTTTCGTCCTTCCAATTTTTCAGAAGCATAATTGAATAAAGTAAAAAAAAATTGTTCAGAAAGCCTTTTTTTAATTGAATTCCTCACCTTCAAAGCATTTTAATGAGGAGTAAGCTGGTTGGATACTTTTTTTTTTCTTATCTTTACAAGCAATTAGTTAAAACAAGATCGTGTCGTAAGGCAGAATTAAAAAAATGTGTAATTGATGTATGCAGTTTGAACGGCAGACATACCAGCAGCACTGAATACGTGGTGTACTGAAGTATATCTATTATATTGCACATTATATTAAAAAAATTGTCTCGTAACTTTTACTACTACGATACGGCAAATGAGCCAGAATCTTGTGTGCGACGATGCAATCACTGACCAGATAAGTTTTCATCGGATGCTGATATTGGTTTTCTTACAATAAAAACAAGCTGACAACTTCGTTGTTTTACAGTTTTCCGTTCCCATTGTTCTTGTTCATCAGACTTTCATATTTTTTAAATCTTCGAACACCATATTTTCAGTAAATTCAGCAGCTAATTTGGGGGGGGGGGGAGTAGGAGAAATCATATTGCTCTGAAGGTATGTGAGGTTGACTACTTTAAATTTATTTACACTTTTTAGGTGTATTAACAAAAGTTAAAATATTCACACGAAAATTGTGACAAAGTCCACATTGAATATAACACTGCAGTTTCATGTGGCCAATTTTTGTTAGGCTACTCAATACAAAGTACTTGTTTTACTAGGATTTTATAATTATCTTTATTGTTATAATTTGTAATTTTAATTCTGTGGGTAAAACTAATATAGAACCAATAAAACTTGCGTAAGTCCTACTGTTACGGATTTAAAAAAATCTGAAAGTCAGAGGAATATCTCGCCCTTCCCTCCCTGGCCAGTCCGCCACTGTGAAAATGGGACATCATTCGCTTTGCTCACTCGTTCAATAGGAAACAACACCACAATTACGCGTAATAAAATACTGTAATATATCGCACCCGAAAAGCAGCGAGGATAGCGCGGTAATTAACAGCTAAGGTTTATGTGCGCTTCGCACTCATTGTACCGTCCAGATTCAAGCATAAAAATTTGGTGTACCATCCAGATCACTGCAAAGGTAAGTGACGACTCACTTTGTATTGTTCTGCGCGATAAGAGAGGAGCCACCTCGATGTCTGCGTATAGTCTCTAACCGACCGCAATGTTAAAGAGCTGACTTGCCGAAATGCGCAGTTACACGTATTTGTCAGCGGCAATTTTTCCACCGCACACCTTTACACCGACGTAGGGCTGACGTCATCCACTCATCGTGTACTATCGGACGACAGTGTTTCGCTCCGAGATCTCGTTAGAGGTTATCACACTAAAAAACGTTGTAACTAAATTCTGTAAAAACACCGTTATTCATCTTACTGTGAAACATTACAACGATTGAAAAATGTCACACGAGACTCACAAAAACGCACACTTTCACAACCAAGATAGTCTACTAACTGCAAATTTTCAACTACTATACTGTAGTCATCATCAGGCACCTTAAAGGTAAGTTTGAACTCATTTTAAAATTATTCTGAAACTCTACTTCGAAAGTTCACCAACGATTTTGCGTTGTTGTTCGTAATTTTCGACAGACACTCTTCCTTCCAATTAGGTGTGGAATAACGTCGTCTGTCTTCGTCAGCCTTCTCTACTCGTCGTTAATTTACTACTTGGCCTACATCAGATTGAACGTTGCATCCTTTTGAATTTTTCTCATCTGACCACTGATCTTTATGGTCGCGAGCGGCATGAGAGTGGCGTGCTTTTCTCCATTTTTCTTGTAGTTGCGATTGGAGTTTGGGGTGAACCAAGTGGTGGATAAAGGGGTGGGAGGGCTGCTGGAGATTCATGAGATTTGCATTCTGGTTTTCCATAATTTTGATGGTGATTGATTCCAGTGCCCTCAGATGGTTGTCTCTGCTTGAGTTTGACACTATCATTGTGGTGGTCTCTTTCCAGTTTATGGTGTGATTAGTGGCATCGCAATGATTGGCTATCCCGTTCTTAGTGTTCAGACAGTTGGTGGCCGATATGTGGTCCAAAATTCTTACATCGATGCCTCTCCTGGTCTCTCCTATATATACACTGTCGCATTGCTTGCATGGTACACAGTAGACTCCCATGGAGTGGTGGGGCAATTTTCTGCTTGCATTCGTCTGGTTGGTTGTTTCGTTGGTTGTTTATTAGGTTATTTTATTAGGTTTATTAGGTTATTATGTTATTAGGTTTATTAGGTTATTAGGTTGTTTATTAGGTTTATTAGGTTATTAGGTAAACCAGAATGCAAATCTCATGAATCTCCAGCAGCCCTCCCACCCCTTTATCCACCACTTGGTTCCCCCCAAACTCCAATCGCAACTACAAGAAAAATGGAGAAAAGCGTGCCACTCTCATGCCGCTCGCGATCATAAAGATCAGTGGTCAGACGAGAAAAATTCAAAAGGATGCAACGTTTAATCTGATGTAGGCCAAGTAGTAAATTAACGACGAGTAGAGAAGGCTGACGAAGACAGACGGCGTTATTTCACACCTAATTGGAAGGAAGAGTGTCTGTCGAAAATTACGAACAACAACGCAAATTCGTTGGTGAACTTTCGAAGTAGAGTTTCAGAATAATTTTAAAATGATTTCAGTGCTTCGAAGTAGCAAACCGCACAGCAAGTTTGAACTCTGTTTAGATTTCGTTTTTCAGTCCAATACACGGTTCGAATTCGAAACTGCCGCTGTCTGCTATATTCAGTCAATTGGTTCACCCTTGACCAATGTATCACTCGGGCCGTTCTTTACACACAATCTTCCATTCAACTTCAAGCTTCCTTCGCAAGTCTTTCCCAATCAGGTTTGTAATATTAGAAAACGATGGGCCTTTCACATTCATAAGCGGGATCTGCCTGTTTTCGTGCATCTTAATCGTAATGGATTCAAGGCATCTTAAATGGTTGTCCCCTTTTGAGTTAGATTTAAGCAGTGTCACCGATTTACCCCACTCAATGTCATGCTGCCTTTCCGTGCAATGGACTGCAATGCCGTTATCGATAGCATTATTGCTAACATTTCCCATATGTTGGCTGAGCCTCGTTCGTATTCCTTTTCTAGTCTCGCCAAAGTACACGGCATTGCAGTCCTTGCACGGTACTGTATACACTCCTTCTCTGGTGTTTTGTACTCGTGCTAGTTCTTGCTCATCCCTGGCTTTTTGGGTCACCTTCGGTCGCAACATATTTTCATTCTCATGGAGTTGGCCCTTCCTTTGTACCTTCTTACCCAGTCCTCCTTCGTTCTTAATAAATGCTCTGAAGCCATTCTTTCTAAGTTCTTGCTGAATTGGGCAACTAACTCCCTCAAGGTAGGTGACTGTCACTCTTGGTTTTATATTCAAGGTTGGATCACTCGTGGTTACACTTTTACTTCTCTCTCTCTCCCCTGCCTTTGCTACAGCTTTCGCTTTCTTCATAAGTCCATTAATCATTCCACCCGGGTACCCTAAGCTCAATAATTTACCTTTGGCCTCCTCCTACAGTTAGTAGTTGAACATGTGCAGTTAGTAGACTATCTTCGTTGTGAAAGTGTGCGTTTTGTGAGTCTCGTGTAACATTTTTCAAACTAGATTCTGTAGAGCATAATACCTTGTATACCGGGACATTGCAAGTCACCCACCCACATACTTGAGTTTCGTCGGATCAGAATTGAATAAATGTGTCTGGTTTTTGAGGAGATGTCGCTGAACCGATTTGGCTTCACCCGTTTTTTCGGCAAACCGCATTAATTCGACGTGTGATATGTCGAATTAAAAAAGAAGAAATAAAAATACTGTTTAGTAAGTATTTATATACGTATACTAAAATGGGTCTTTGAAAAATTGATTATAAAAGACAACAGTAATTTCTTGCATTCCCTCCAACTTCCACATTCTTTCTTCTTCTTCCCTCACATGCTTCACAGATTCTTCCCCCCCCCCCCCACCTTTCCTATCAACACTAAATAAGACGTTCTTTCTCTTCCATGAACTTCTAACTGAAAAAAATTGTAGATGAATTAATAAAACTGATGCAAGATGTTTTTATAATTTTTTTGGCTGCTGTTGTTTTCCAAATTGTAATTATTATTCCGATCTTATTACCACGACCTCTTCTACATGTTTTCTCCTTGGTATCTGTTCGGACATATAACTTATCTGTTCGGACATATAACTAAGCCCAGAAATGAAAAGATGGTAAATCAAACAAGATAAGATTTTTGTTTTAAACTGTAAAACCATCTATTTAAGAGCTTTTTCCTTGCTGCCTGAATTCTTAGTAGAAATCGGGCTTCTCTGAAGACTTTTGACTTAATCCTTTAGAAGTTGGTTGGTCGGCTTAGCAAGCCCAAGCCACACTTCCCTTTCACGAACCTCCCGCCCAATCTGGTCTAAACTTGAGGTGGAACAGGGTATAGCATGAACCAATAAGTTCCCAAAAAGGCCTGCTGGTGTAAGGTACGGTCGAGTAAATGGAATTGGGACCAGAAATTTAGCGACAGCCTTTCATGATGGAATAATATCAGTATTTATCATACAAGACATGTTTGGAAATGTGGCAATTTGGATAATTCACACAAGGGACAGCAATTTTCCGATATTTCCGATATTTGTGCTTTTCCACGAGTCAAATGGGCAAATTTCCGCATTATTTCGCGGACAACTTAAAAAGTGAATTTCATGCTTTCCGCGCCAAAAGTAAGCATTTTCTAAGATAAAACTGTTATCGTTAGAGTCATCGTTTTTTTTTTACTAAAAATTAAGAAAAAAATAAAAAAAAATAAAACTGTCTAATGGAGAGTATCGGTTGCTTACGAGGTGGCTTGGATTTGAGCAACAAAATGGCGCCATAGCGTTGCATTGATGGCAAGATTTTTTGGATTATCTGCCACCTCTGGAGCTTCAAACAGTAACTTCTAAATAACGTAACGAAATCCACGCTTTTCCGCGATATTTGTGGATTTCTATGGGAATTGTGCCATTCCGTGATTTCCGCATTTTCTCTAAATGATCCCATACTTGGTTAGCAACCCACTACAGTTCGAACTTTTGGGCTAAATGCATTATATGCAGTTCCGCAATTATTTTATAATCAAAGATTTGCGGAAAACCATTGTCCCTGGTTCAGACTACTTAATCAAATGGTAATTCTTTAAGAAATGACTAAAGACTATGCTACGGACGATCGTGTTATTCATGAGAAATTCATGAACACACGTGTACCACTTATTGCATTTAGACAATTCATGGAAAATACGAGAGAAAAAAAAGCCAAATGTGTAAAATACACCTAGTAGTGTGGTGAGACTAAGAACATTTAATAATACTACACCAATAGCAGTATAGGCAACAGCAGCAATTTTTGGTATTCATATGGCATATTTCTTTTGTATTAGAATTTTCTACAACTTCAAAATTGATCACATTATAGTTCACTAGAAACATTCTTCACAGATTTTTTTTTTTAGTTTGTTCCAATGATTCAAGCTAAAAACACAGAATTAAAAAAAATTCTGTAAATTGCAATAATTCTGATTGCCGACAGGCTCAGTTTACTTGGCTTGACTTACGAATTTTGGATAGGATTTAACGCTTACGCCAACTTGGAAGTTTCAGACTTCTTCTATGTTGCGAATTTTCAGCTGGATTCACTATAGTTTTTGAACTAAGTCTTCCGCCTTCATCAGGCACCGGGTGGCTAGCACACTAATGTGACATCAGTAAGATTTGAAAAAACATGTAGTGGGGCCAACTGCCAGTTACATTGACAGTGGCTCCCTCTCTTCTTCTTCTTTAGGTGATGGTGGAGGGTGGTAGTCTTTCCACTTGTAACAGAACCAGAGGTGAGCTCTGGTGTAGTAATATTGGCTATTCCTTTGTGTGCGGGTTCTTGGATATTCATGATGAGTTTCACATTATCGTTTCTGAGAAACTGAATAGCAAGGCATTCGAGGGCACGTAGGTGTGGCTCGAAGTGTGCGTTTGATTTAAGTAGCATTTTGGTTTTTCACAAACTATTTCATGTTGGAGGCGGTGATGGTGGGCCGCAATTCCATTTTCTTTGACTTTCTTTTTCTCGACGTCTGTCACGTGCTCTTTGACCCGTTTGCTAATCTGTCTCTTGGTCTCCCCTACGTAGATACTGCTGTAATCTGCGCAGGGAACAGCGTAGACAGCTCTGGTGTTTGTGAGAGGTGTAGAAAGGGCTTAGGTGGCTGTACTGCAGTTTGACGGGGAAAGGAGCCAAGTGGGTTTGGTTGCGGTTGCCGTGTTGGCTTCTGTTTACATCGGGTTTGGTATCTGTGGGTTGGTTGGCTGGGTGGGATGGGTCTGGTATGGGGGTCCCGTTCATCTTTTGGTTTCTTTTTCTTATTGGTTGGGGTGCCTGGTTTTGGGAGGGGGCCTCTGAAACTGCCAAGTTGGCGTAAGTGTTAAATCCTCTTCAAAATTACAATACGTTGGATTTGTATACCAGGTAACTAGAATAACTTGTTACCAGCAATAATAAATACAGGATTTGTGAAAGATCAGTTAAAAATGGATCAGATTGGATTGGAAGTAGTGGTACACTTCAGCCATAAGGCGACACTTCAACATGCCAACTTTACAAAAATAACAGAACTTTGCTTGGAATCTTAAAGCAACATCCCGCCTGCGCCTCATAACTTTCCGCCTGCCTTACAACAGCCACGCACCGATCGCATCCGCGCATGTTAACATCGCCAAGGTCAACTACGATAGCAGCTGCGTTCCTCGTAGCGAAGAACGCAGCTACTGTCTCAGTTGGCATTGTTCCTAATAAACGAACCAGCATGAACGCATTAATTGTGTCGTCACAAACCGGCATGATTTTCTTATTTTAAAATCGTACTTTATAATTTTTTAGGTTAGTATCTTATAGTTTTTCTTCGGCGATCTACTGGCATAAATAATTTTAATTTTTACCGCAATAGTCTTTTAGATTCTGATCTCATGGTAATTATTAGCAAATTAGTACATGCACGCGCAAAGGATCATACAGGGTGGTCCACAAAAAACTGACGACCTAAATTTCTAGTTAGCACCCCTCAGAACCAGGAGAGGACAGAAATCAAATCTAATGAAACTGGAAGATTTAGGTCCTGTCCTGGTTCTGAGGGGTGCTAACCAGAAAAGTTGGACTTAGAAAATTTTGGGTCGTCAGTCTTTTGTGGACCACCCTGCAAACGTGCGGAATGCAGTAAATATAGTTCCCAATTATTCAACAGAAAATCTCCTAGAAGCTAAATTTTAAAACGGATTTTTAGCACGGGATTGACTAACAGTAAGCAGATAGACCTTTGGGGCCGTACTTGATGTGGTGGATTGAGAAAAATGGCGTTGGGAGGAATGTCCTTTTAAACCTCATTAGTTACCAAATCAATGAAAGGTCACCCTGCACCCAATCAACACTGCTAATGGTAATTAGGGTAAGCTATCATGCCATTTTGAATCATGGTGAAGATACTGAACGAAATCGAAGTGCATTCAGGTCATTTATGCATACTGCTCTAGTACAAGAATTTAGCTATTTGATTTCCTTTGCCTCAGTTACAATGCATTTAACTTACAATTGCCTTTTCTGGATCGGCTGGAAGGGCAAATTCCCTATGGCGTAGTCCATTCTTTTCGAAAAATGCAACTTGGTACACACTCGGGAGCCGCTGCAGAGCTGCAATCACACTGCCAGAGGGTCGCCAGGATATTTCTGCCTCAAGACCAATAATGTCTTCGCTAGTTGCTTGTAGTGTGCCATCACGACTAAAAACTCTGATCTTGCGTACAGCTTTAATAATTACAACAACAAAAATAAATCGCTAGTAAATGGTTACAGTAGCAAACAGTCAACATTTATAAGTAACTCTGTTGTCAGTAGAGACAGGAGCGAATAACAGGAGCGAATAAATGTACTAACTATTGCTTCAAATTCTACCTTCTGTCACAAGATCGTCTGGGAGAATAGCGAAACGAATACGGTTACAGCAAGCGAAATAGCAGAATCGTCTGCTTGTTTGGGGCTCCATTCTACTGAATGGCTGACACCCGGGCCTAGTACAATTGTTACCAATTGATCATTTAATATCAATTAGCTCTCACCCACAAAGATCTCTAGACAGACTGTTTGTGGGTGAGAGCTAATTGATATTAAATACAGTCTGTCTAGAGATCTTTGTGGGTAAGAGCTAATTGATATTAAACCAGTCTGTCTAGGGATCTTTGTGGGTGAGAGCTAATTGATATTAAATGATTGATATTAAACTCGTTGATATATTGATATTAAACTCGTTGTACATTTGTAATTAATTTTCATTGTTTTTTTCTCTCTGGGAGAGAAGCTATCGATGTCGTTTCTCAAATACAGGGCAGTTGATTTAACATCGCTAGAAACTTTGTAAACTCAACCTGCCGAAAAAACGATTTGAGAGGATACCTGGTCTCCAACCATCAAAAAACTCAGGGAGGATTTTTTTTTTCTTGAGCACCCAAAACGCTTCTATCGTCTGCCACTCCCTCAATAATGGACTAAAAAGGCCAAACTCTTCAACCCTTAATAGCCACACACTCCAGCTACAATTCTGGGGAAACAGAATTTCAAAATTCCATCTAGAAGATTCACAGCACCCATTTGAAAAACACTCCAAACCAACCGCAGCGCTCACCACTTCTGGCTGCCATTATTGGAAACTCGTTGTACATTTGTAATTAATTTTCATTGTTTTTTTTGGGCAAAAAGCCCACAACACTAGCTTAGTTGTGCCTTAGGAGGGGCTGCCTTCGGGTACTTAACCTCATATAAATGAGGTTACAGACAGTTTAAGTGTGATATTTTTTATTGTGTTTGTCGGCCGCAAATCTTATGAAAAATTTCCACTAAGATCAAAGTACTGTCTTTTAACTTAACTGTTATTATCCAAACTTAACCAATGCATTATAGCATTCATCTAAGCTAGTCTATTTAATCTTTTTATATATTCTTTTGCCCCCCCCCCCAAGAACGCTACCATTAGTCCGAACCAATTCGACATTGGCATAACGGACACGAATTTTTGTGTAAATATTTTGTTTTAAATCTCCATCCAAACTCCGACTGGGACCATCAGAATGTAAACCCTAGCTTTTCCTACTATTAAAATTATATCTTGAAAAGATCCGTACACCAAAGCAATCCGAAACCAAAATACTGTGCTTCCCCCCTTCCCCAACTAGTTGTGATGCCAACACTGCAGTTTACAGTTAAAGCTTGTTAAATTTAGCAGTAGTGATTTATTCATTACACAAGCCACTCTACTAAGCTTTAATTTGAGCCAGCTCACAAAGTCTCTTGAAATATCCAGTCCACAGTCAATATTTTAATGTAAGGGCCTTTTCCAAATGTTCAGTTGAGTAAAACTCAATTTGGCCCATCTCTAAATTTCCATACTCCTTCAAACTGCTCTGCTCCAAAACCCTTTGCCAAACCGACTTTTCTTCCCACTTTCTATTGTTCTCCTGCCCCTCAGCCAATCGGAGGCCGTAGCTCTCCTACGCGTCCACGCTTTGGACGCCAAAATCCGATGCTCCAGCATAAAAAGCCCCAGTTGCCCTCCCTCCAGAGCACAGCTCACAGATCTCAAAGCTAAAAGGGTCACGCCAGTTGGGAGTGGAGAAGTCACGTCCGAGGATACCATGCCAGGCAAAATGGTAGTGGTTCGTATGTTTATAGTTAAGCTTTTGAAAGTTTAATTTAGGACCCCCCAATTCTAAATTCATAGTTTAAAACTTAACTTCTAGCCTAGAGGAAATTATGGTTGGCAGCCCCCTGCCTTCCATAACGTCAGAGTGGTTCTCTTACTAAAAACCAAAACTCTATCTTGTTTATTTTAAATGCGACTTTAATCTAAACAACGGACGGTTTGATCTTCGTGCGAAATTTATTTGAGACATACTTCAATGACTAACGTGTAAAATTGCCAAGCTTTTTGCATCTTAGAGAGTTTTAGGAAAAATTCTGGGAGGTTGATCTTTTGTCTTAACACTTGGAAACAAAACTGTGGACGGTTGATCTACATGCGTGTTGAAACAAACTGTCGGAATAATTGTAACTAGCGGACGCTGTTCAATTTATAGGGTATCTCTGGAGAGAACTCTGTATTTACTTTTTCTACTTGAAAATTTGATTCTTTATTCAGAAACACAACTTGTCCTTTTTGTCTGAACTTGTTGAACGAATTACTAAAATGTAAATTCAACTTGTTGCTTTTTAATACTTTATTCAAAAGCTGTTCTAGTAAATATAAATGTAAGGTGTTCTTTTCATATTACTGATGTTAAAATAAAACCAGGAGTTTTAAACTTCAGTCCGTTTACTAAGTGATCAATTGTTTGAGTGTAAAATAAATATGTAGCCCATCTTTAGCTTTAATCCTCCATTGTTTTATCCTCCATTAAACAATTTCCACCGTTGGTGGCAATGAAATACCAGTAGTATTAAGGTTAGACCAATATAGTTAGGACACTGATGCTTCATTCCCCATGCTGGGACAGTAGTCCAAACTGTGTTTATACCATAAAAGTCGTTATAACCACCGAAAAACCTTAAATTAAAACTCCATGTCAACCAATGATGTCGGGGGCATTACAAGCACCTCAGCCGTCGTAGCGTCCGCCGTTACAACTTATGTTACCAGAGCAGCACTAAAAGGCATCAGTTTTCCGCATGCATGTGACCTGGTGTCGAGTCGAGAGGCAAACCACGCGAGTTCTGCCTCAGTCGGCCTTCGCTTGCAGTAGCCATCTGCTTCACCGCTTCACATTTATGAAAGCTGTTGCAAGAGCAGGTGTCGCATGCCTCGATTAATCATTATAGGAGTGGTATTTTTCCGCGTCTATCTATTAGGTTAAAACCTATATAGCGTATTTTTAACGTGTGCTATCAGAGAAAATAGTTGCAACCATTCGTTCCAAATTTCACCGCACGGTGTCGCGACCGTGGACGAGAGAAGGAACCTGCGGTAATATTATCATGAATGCTCTCTTTCATGTTGCTCCTGGTTGAGGTGCAAGCCTCAAAATTTCGAGTCCGAGTTTTAACTTCTAAGTCATAGGGATCGACTGAATCTACATTTACCAAATCCAGTTCAGATTCGGATAATTAACCAGATTTGGCCAATCGGATCCAGATCCTAACCGAATCCAAAATAATATCTTTGTTGATTGCTTCAGCTCTTTGCATTTTATATAGACTAAATTTTCTCTCCAAGCAAAGCAGTAAATTGAGAAAAGTTGACTTGAGTACATATTTTCACAACTTCTTCATTGGTTTTCCCCTTATAACTTCTAAACAGTTTATGATGGTCATTTGAATTAGCACCATTGAAAAACGGGTGAAAAAACGCTGTAACGGCGGACGCTACGACGGCTCAGGTGCTTGTAGCGCCTCCGGTATCCTGGTTTGACACGGAGATTCAGCTTAAGGTTTTGCGGTTATTATTGCGACTTTTACGGCATAAGCACAGCATGGGCTACTGTCCCAGCATGGGGGATGGAGCGCAACTTTGTTGCCGGATCGAGGAGAGATAGAACATATTTAAACCCACCTCTACTAGAGGGTCTGATGGGGCCAACAATGTCTACAATAAAACGATTAAAGGGCTCCCCATTCATGGGCACAAGCACCATAAGGGCAACAAACTTCTGTCCAGATTTACCATTTTTCTGGCAGGTAAGACAAGTCAAGACAAATTGCTCAATGTCACTAAAACATTTGGGCCAGTAAAAATTTGTAAGCACTCTATCTTTTGTTTTAGAACGCCCTAAATGGCCAGCCCATGCATTGGCATGTGTAGTGCTTAGAACCAAATTTCTACACTCCTGAGGAAGAACAAGTTGTCTGTTTATTAGCTTCCCTCAGGTCGAAAAGGTTTGCGAAAAAGCAAATCGTGATCTACGAAAAACAACTTGTTTTCGTCCTGCTGGCTTTCTGGCAGCTCAGCATACTTCCAACATAATTGTAAAGTTGGGCATTTACGCTGGAGTTTTAAAAACTCTGTTTTGTCAATGTTGAGGAGCTGTGTGAACTGCTCAGTTTGAGAACCTAAAATCGCCTCATCCAAAACGTCTTGTTTGGGGCTGACAAAACCTTCTGTTACTGCCGGTGGAGTAACCTCATATGAGTCACTGTCTGATTCTTCGCTATCAGTCTGGCTCTCACGGTAATTAGGGCGTAAGAGAGGGAACTGATCGTTGGCACGTGCTTGGGCACGGGTGACTGCGTTCACGTAAGTGGGGAGGGAGGCAAGTCCTTTCTCCTCTAACACAGTTTGTGAAGGCACGCCGAGCAACATACGGAAATGCGGGCCCACATGGTCGGACACGAGAGCTTCTATTTGGATAGCTCCGTAGGGGGTCTGAACCTCAATTAAGGCTATAGCATGTGCGGTAGTCTTGTCGGTTAAAGCATTATGACAATGCGTATACTCGTCAGTAAACTGGTCGGGATTTACGAGTTCACGAGCGATTACATCGTGTGTGGAACCAGTGTCACGCAAGACACGGCATTTTTGGCCGTTCACAGACCATTCATGAATGTGTTTTGAAACTTTTGATAAAACCATTTCGGGTGGGGCATGACTGATAAAATTACAATCAGCTGCGGCTTTTTAGTCAGCCATTCAGATACGACATTCACTGCGTCTGTGTCCGGATTTATTACAATAAAAACAATTGCCAGTAATACGTGGCTTGTCGAACTCACGATTTGAGTTTTGGGAGGTGGCTGAACTTCCACTAGCGGATTCAGTTTTCACCTCGGCGGTACCAGCCGGTTTAACCGCCTAACTGTGGTTACGATTAGAGTTACCACGATGTCTGTTGGAAGGTTTAGAACCTTGTGCTGTCGTAGCAGCTGCAGGAGTTGCTTTAACAGGACGGGAAGCAGCTTCAGTTGAAATCTGCTTATTACGAGTAGTGAATTCATCACATATCTGGGCCGCTTCGGCCAGAGTCCCTAACTTAATTTGATCCGGGATCCATTTTCTAAGTTGTGTAGGGCATGCTTTGTAGAATTGTTCCAAGAGCATTAAATTGACAAGTTTGTCATAGTCCCGGTTAACCTTAGCCAAAGCTAACCAACGAGTGAACAACGTTTCCAACTCAAAATGCATAGTCGAAAAATTGTCGGTCTGTTTCTTTCTCTAGAGAACGAAACTGTGTTTGCACTGACTCTTTAGTCTGAACAAAACGGGCAAGTATCTTACTTTTAACTAAATCGTAGTCTTGCATCACAGCGTCTGTAAGCTGATCGCAAACTTTAATGAAAACCTCACCGACGAGGGGTTGGAGTCCCGTGACCCACTGACCTCTAGGAATCTTTTGACTAATCATTGTTCGCTCAAAGATTTTAAGAAAACTGTTGATTTCCGTTTTAGGCGTCCAGTTGTTGACGAGACGAACTACGTCCGCAACTTTACCATGTCTGGCAACTGGATCTGGGGGAGCTGGGGGAGCGCCGTTAGCTCTGTTTCGAACAGGGTTAAGACTTAAGGTCGCAGCGTTTAGCTTTGCTAATTCTAGCTGCTTGTCTAACTTGGCTAGTTCCATTGTGCTAGCACGATCGTTAATTTGGGCTTCTTGGTCCCTTTCTTGGGCTTTAAGAGCGGCTTCCCTGTCTTTAAGGGTTATTTCATGAGCCCGGCGTTTATCTGCATCCGCCACTTCTAAGGCTCTTAACTTACTTTAACTCTTCTGCTTTCAGAAAAAGTTCGTTTTCCTTAACGGCTAATTCTTTTTTAGTTAAAAGGATAGCTTCTCTCTTTTCAATTGCGCTTGCTAATGCATCAGAGAGTTCGTTTAAGTCTAATTTGCCATCTTCGAGGGCTGCTCGTAAGATTTTCTGTGATTCAGCTCTAGATTCACTGACTGTAAAACCTAAGTTTAAACATGCCTTCTTGAGGTCTTTGTTTTGTAAATCACGAATGATTTCTTCGAGTTGATCCATTTCGGTCATTTTTACGTTTTAACGTTTACACCAGTTTCAAAATAAAACTTTTATAAATGAAACAAAAATTAAAAGCAGCCGCTTAAAATTTAACGTTAAGTTTGAGCAGAGCGAATTAATTAAAAAACTTCTCTCCCAAATCCAGTAAGTCGATACAAAAAAATACACTCTCAAGAACCTCCAGCACTCTGGTATATGAATAGCTAAATTGCATAAATGCTATCAACTACAACACTCGGCTTGGCGGCCTCTAAGCATATCTCATGTACACTCACCCAATTTTTTGTACAATCGCTGTACGGTCAGTCTGTCCTTCCTGTTTCCATCGCAACACGGGAAGTCCGGCACTGAAGTTTGGAGTCGAACGTCTTTGGCGGTGTAATCCACTGGGACGTTGGTGGGCACTCGCAAAATCCACTGCTTGGCTGAACGGAGCACCTGATTCTTGTTGAAGATGGCTTCTCCTACAGCATCGGTTGGGGTAGAGGCATCTTACGGCGGGTGGACGTCTACTGGAAGCGGCAGCTGTTGCTTCCTGGTGCCGGCAGTTGTTGGGGCTGCTGGGCGGTGGTTGTACTATTTTATAGCTTTAGTACGATCTACTTCGTGACTTTGTGTAACGTAGTCACAGGCATCTGCTTCGTGGCCGTATTGTCGGGACCACTGACGTCTAGTTGGAAGTGGCTTGCATCCTTCTAGGTTTTCTTGCTTGTAGCATGGGGGGGAAACGCTTGACGGGAACAGCACCTGTTCATCCCACCGCTGCCACCAGTTGTAACGGCGGACGCTACAACGGCTCAGGTGCTTGTAGCGCCTCCGGTTTCCTGGTTTGACACGGAGATTCAGCTTAAGGTGTTGCGGTGATTATTGCGACTTTTACGGCATATGCACAGCATGGGCTACTGTCCCAGCATGGGGGATGGAGCGCAGGGTCCTAAATTAAAGGGGCCTAACCTTAATACTGCTGGTATTTCACTGCCACCAGCAATGGAAATTTAACCGTTTACAAAGAGCTAAACTAAAAATGATTTACATATTTAATTACACTTAAACAGTTAATCAACTAGCAAACGAACTGAAGTTAAAAACTCCTGGTTTACTTATAACAACAGAGAATGAAAAACACACTTTACATTTGGTTTGCTCGAAAGCTTTTGAAATAAACTTATTTAAAAGCACAAATTTTGAATTTACAACATGTAATTCGTTTTCACAAGTTTTGACTAAAACGACGTTTGTGTTTCAGAATAAAACAATCAATTAATTTTTCGAATAGAAAAAGCAATACTGAACGCTCCGCAGAGACGTCTGCAAGATTGAACAGCCTCGGCTGGTTACAATCTATCAAACAGTATGTTTCAAACACGCGTGAAAGATCAACCGTTTCACAGTTTTGTTTCTAAGTGATAAAACAGAGCCTTAAACCTCCCAGAGTTGCTGTTTACAAGTCAACTCCTCAAATTATAAAAGCCTCGGCTACTTATAAAGTCCGTCTGGAGTGAATAATCAATGAATCCCACACAAAGATCAAACCGTCAGTTATTTGAATTAATGTTTAAAACAAATAAGGACAAATTTGGTTTTTAGAAAGAGAACCACTCTGACGTTACGGGGTGAAAGATCCTACGATGCCGCTACAGGCGTGACCACCATAATATTCTCTAGCTAGAGAGAGTTTAAGTTACGTTTTTAAACTAAAATTTAGACTTGGGGGGGGGGGGGTCCTAAATTACATTTTCAAAAGCTAACTACAAACATACCAACCACTGCCATTTTGCCCGGCATGGCATCCCACGGACATGGCGTCTCCACTCCCGACTGGTGTGACCCTTCTCTAGCTTGAGATCTGTGAGCTGTGCTAACCATTGAGTTCTGGGGCTGGGGTTTTATACACAATACCGGAAGTAGGCGCGGACGCCGAGGATAGCTGCGGGGGTCTGATTGGCCGAGGGCCTCGAGAACAATGGAAAGTGGGAGGAGAAGTCGGTTGAACAAAGGGACTGGGTGCAGAGCCGTTTGAAGGAGTAGGGACATGTAAACGGAAAAGACAGGCCTGTTTTGAGTTTTACTCAATTGAACATTGGGAAATAGGCCTCTACTTTGTATTATTGGCTACGGATTGAATATTTACATGATTGTAACGTGAATAGGCTCTTGTTAAAGCTTGATACTTGGCTTTGGGTAATGCAGAAAGCATTACTATTAAATTTAACAAGCTTTAACTGTAAACTGCAGTGTTATACACCACAACTAGTTTTGGCTGGGGAGGGGGGCAAAAAAGGGGAATTCGAAGTTTTTGCACAGTTTGACTTACGGAATTGCTTGGAAACAGATCTTTTTAAGAATTCTTTTAGTTTTAATAGTATATCAAGGTAGCAGTAGCAATTGGTTGGGTCCAGTCGGGCTGAGAGGAGAACTAAAACAAACATATATACACTAAAATTCGTGTCCGGTAGAATGCCGATGTCTAATTACTTGGACTAATGGCAGCGTTTCTGGGGGGGGCAACAAATTATTATAAAAGGCAAAATAGATGAATAAATAGTCTAGCTTAGTTGTATGCTAAAATGCATGAAGTTAATTTGGAAGTTTAACTTTAAAGTTAAAGGACCATGTTTGATCTAAGTGGAAATTTTTCATAGTATTGCGATCGTTCAAACACAATAAAAAATATCACACATCAAATTGTTGTCTGTAAAATCCTCGAGGTTCAGTACCTTCGCAGAGGAAGCTCCTCCTAAAATTCAACTAAGCTAGTGTTTGTGGGCTTTATGCCCGAAAATAAGAGTGATAAATCAAAATACATAATTACAAATTATAACAATGGCGGCCATGAGGCAGTAGCGCTGCTGGTGGTTTTAGTCGGTCTTCAAATGTAGATTTGAGAGTCTTTCAGATGGAAAGTCCGGATTTGGGATTCCCCAAGAGTCTTGTATTTGGACAGGCTATTGAATGTCGAAGAGTTTGTAAGAATCGGACCATTATTGTAAAAACTGCGAGATATGCCTCGGCGAGGCATTTGGGTGCATCGAGAAAAAAATTTTAAAATTTTTGAAAAACAGGCTTTTTTCGGTGGCGCTCGTTTACAACGCTTTCAATGGTATGTTTGAATGTCGAAATCAGCCAAGTTATTGAAAAATCGCCTAACATGATCCAGTTCAGATTCGGTCGAACCGTAAGTCATGTTCCACGTAATTCCACTTTCCATTAATGGAATTTTATATTGCAACACTTCACTTACCCGCTTTCCAAGTGTTGAAACCACAAATTTGTTTCACCTTTTTTTTTCAGAAGTTACACGGAAAAATGTAAAATGAAGAGTTTTTTAAAGCCGCTCAAAAAAATTGTCCATTTCTCAATTGTGTGCAGGTCCTTGTAATATGTGCGTGTCAGTGCTTTTATTTCTAATTTTCATTTTGTCACGTTGTTGAATCGGTTCAGTTCATTGAAACAGGGAATTCAAACCTGATTACTGGCTACCACCAAAACACGGCTCTTTCCAGGGGGTGCTGTCGTGTTTAACCAAAAGTCGTGACCAACATGACACGGTGAGCCTTTAACTCTGTCTCTACGGTCGTTTCCATTATCTCACAATGGCTCTAGTTTCTGTCATATTAATAACACGTGGGGCAAGAATTTTAATAGATTGGCATCATTGGTAGCTTGCCTGAAAACACGACTGTTAAAACATTACAAAGAATATATATTTAAAAAATAAAAAATAAAACTAGGCTTACTAGAATTTGGCTTACTACGCCAATATCAGAATGGAATGTTTTTTTTATGTGTGGCAGTTTTTCAATATCACATAAACGTGAAAAAAATAAATAAAAATGCGTGGCTACCAGGTTGTTTTGAAATGGTTTTAACCTGAGAAATCACCTTTTTTTCCCGCAGCTTTATTCTGAAGACATTATTTGCAACCAGTGCCCACAGCTGATATGAATGTTGACTAGTAAGTATGATATGACGATATGAGCGATAAAGTTGTCAGGCAATATAAAATTATAAAATTATGTAATAGTCATTTTCCAATTAACACCAATATAAATATAACCTAACTATCAGTGTGCCATGCTGTTGAACTCTTTAGGCACTACTTATTTGTTTTTAAAAGGATATATCTGCAAGTAAACATAATTCATGAGCGTACATAACAACAGGTAATCAATAGTACATATTGATTACCCAGCACCGATACGTATAACATTAACTTGATAGATAAGATAGCTACCGTGACAGCCAATTAGAATGACAATTAGACATAGATCAGAATGCGCAAAGATGCATGAAACGCTTGGGGATAAACTTGGAGTTAATATGTTGAAGCAAGTGTGCGATCAGATTAGTGCTAATGTAGGAGAAGGAAGACGTTTGTGCAACAAAGACATTTAGGAAAATTGGTTAAACTGGGAATCCCTCCCATTTCCTGCACAATGAAAAGTGTTTCCACCCGTTTAGCTAGCAGAGATTGTGACGTCAGCGCCGGCCGCGATTTGCACATGCCAACAATTGAAACCGAAACAAGGCGAATGAGGAGCGTGCAGGAGAAGCCAACTACCGGCCGTAGAGTGTGTGCGATAGGGAAGGTCATCGTGTTGACAGAAAGGCCAGCAATGGCGCGACCCAGATTTTTGTTGATTATGGGGAAGAAAAACGTAGAAATACCAGGGAGCGGCCTGGTTGATTTCTGTTTTTATTGCCTAACCGAAAACATATTATCTGATTTTCCTTGTGTAGCAGTATCTTTCCTTTGAAGGCTCAATCCCTAGCGATGAAAGTTGGCTTCCCGGCCGTTCTCGTACCTACATTACTGTGCATGCGCAAAGGCCTCTATATAAAGCGCCCGAGTCGAGCTGGCTTCATCTTTCTTCCATTCAGGGTACACCTTTGGCGACCGAGAGGGGAGGCCGGGCGGGTGTGGGTAATGTATGTTTTCGGTTAAGCAATAAAAACAGAAATCAGCCAGGCCCCACCCTGGTATTTCTACGTTTTTACTGCCATAGAAAACATCCACTACCTGATTTTCCTTTTGAAGCAGACCTCATCAACATGGCGGCGGGGCCAAGGTTAACGTGATACGAGCCGGCTGCTCCAGAGTCCATAGACCCCACGAACCGAGCGCCATCCATGTAGTACGTGTCAATCTTGAATGGAACGAGACCCCGGAGAATGATCAAAACTTAAGGATGGTCTTGGGGCCCGCGACCAACAATAGGAGTGTGGTCGCCAATAGAACCAGCTGGGCGCATGTAAGGGTGATCGAGGATCGTGAAGGAGAGGCGCATCCAGCGTGGTGAAGGAAGAGAGCGACAACGGCCGAATAACGCTGCTGGTAGGAAATAGCATGGATGGTGACAGTGTTCTGGGCAGGAGAGAATGAAAAATCAAGTAACATGATACATTTCACTACCCCAAAGCAGCAGGACTAGGAGGGCCTAAGTCGTGGTGCAAACAACTGGTGACGATCAGCAGGCGGTCAGGAAGTGAGCTCCACGGTGGAGAAGTGGAGACCGACATAGGAGAGGGTCCATAGGCTGTCGTTTGAAGGATGCATCGAGTAAACGACGCAAAGAACTCGGCAGAGATGCGTAGGTCGGTGAAAACAATTCTGCAGCCTTGGTGAAAGAGTAATGGTTTTGAAAAAAGACAGTCGCCCAGTCTCCGAGGGTTCTCTGTCCAGGTGGAGAAGGAACAGTTGTAGCCAATGGCGGTCCTTTAGAGGGAACAGAGGTGGAGTCCAGAAGGAACACTGTCTCGGACACTGGAGGGAGGCAGGACAGAAACCAGATGCTGGAAGCATGAAGAGCAGACCGGTAGAGCCAAGACAACCGGATAGTCCATTATCACAAATGGACTGCAGGTGAAAACACACAGCGAAGGCGACCGAACTGGAGCAAAATTCACAGCAGAGCAGTCTACACGCTACATAAAAAAGGAAAGGAAAAGGACGGGGACCACGGAGGCACCAAAGCCGAGGACGACTCTTTCCACTGGCCGATGAACGCATTACAACAGTGGACGATCCTGGAGAAAACTGGACATAAATATATTAGCATTGTCGAGCTGTGAGACGGCACCAATACTTAGGCTGCGAGACGATGTCGGGAACAGAAGATGTGGTAAACTGCTGGGTATAGGGACCGGGAGTCCGAGGGCGGTGAGGCTTGCCGAGTGGTGGAGGACGAGCAAAAGGAGACGTTACTGGACTGAGGAGGCAAGTGTGTGGAGGGACAAGTGACTCCTGTAGTCTGGAGTCATGTAACGAAAAAAGGGCAGCTGGCCGTGGTATTTCAGGATCGGCGAGGCTATGATGAGTAGACCGGTGTATGTAAGAAGATGGTCTGTCCGGCGGGTGACGATCGTAGAGTCCGTATAGCAACATGTGTGCCAGAGGGCAAAGGAGACCATGGGGATGACCAACAAATTTTGTAGTCAACAAGAATGATGGTGGGTCGTAAAGACGTCGATGTCCCTCGTTGACGATCCCCTTTGACGACAAGTGCAGTGCTCGAAAATCGGGGATGACCGACCATAGATGAGTGTGTCCATGAATGGGACAAACATTGGTAAGCTCGACCGCATGGGAACGAGCCATTGCCAGAAGAAACAGTAATGGTTGGGTGGGCTAAGTCATTTGGTGCAAGATATAGTCCACGAAGGATAACAACATGAAGGGCTAGGGGACAGGAGACGGCCCAGGAGGGACCGACGAAGCAAGAGGATCGGACGGTGAAACATGTGTTGCGGGTACAGGTGTAGGCGTGCCATCGAATGGCGGCTCGATCGGGGCCAGGTGTAAGAACTGGTGAAGACGAAACCAGTGTCAGTGCTACTGGCTGCCGTAACGATGGAGCCCTGTCCAGAGCGCAAGGGAAGCCAGTGGCACCAGGTAATGGTCGAGATGGTTGGAGACAGAAGGACACAACGACAGTCACTTATCAGAAGGGAAAATTTTCATGACAGAAGAGGAAGACCGGTAGGACATGGTGTGCGAGAGAGTTGCATGGAGAACACAGATCGACCCAAGCGACGAGGTGGAACCGGTAGAGAAATCCATGGCGGAGTGTATCATAGAAGAGGGGCCCCCGTCACACAAGATGAGGTGGTGGGGGGGGGGACAAGGGACAAAGAATCAGGAGACGAGATGAGTCACCGTAGCAGGCTGGGGCTTCGTGGGAACGCCGGTATGAGCGACCGCGGTTGCAATGGACGAATGAAGTATTGAAGCGGGGATGTCATGTATGGCCAGCGATGGACGTAGTTTAGGTCCAGGTGTATCTACACAAGCCTCCACGTGGAGCGGTCGATGCAAGTCTTGAAAAGAAAGACGAGGAGTCAAATCCATTCATTAGACAGGAGACGGAGGGGCCAGCAGCTGCGGCCGTCCTCAAGCGAAGGTGGAGCATCGCGGTCCTCAAGCAGATGTAAGTCCAAAATAAACGCAGTGAGACGAGAGAAAAGAGACCACTGAGGGCAGGCGGTACTCAGCCGTATGGCAAAATGGTCCCCTGATTGTTGGTTGGCTGGCAAAGGAGGCAAAGTCGTTGTTGAGGCTGGAGGAAAACCAGGTGTGGACCATTGGGACCCATGGGAGACTGAGGTAAAGATGGGTGATGTCATCCCATCAATACTCGGCATGTTCTAAAGGGACCAGGCCTGGTGGGGCCCGGAGTGGCACAGCCGATGAGGACAGGTCCACCACTTCTTATGATGCTGGACGGAGCCGATAAGGCCAGAAAGAAGAGGGGCTGTAGTCCCTGTATTAAAAAGAAGTAGATTTTCTGCCGCTGCTAGTGAAAGAAGCGCTGTCTGGCTAGCAGCTGAGGCCGCAAAGTGACGTGGTATGATATTGCGATCCCCTTGGTTGTCTCCGTAACAGACTTATTAGCCTGGGGGACCGTGGACCGAGACGTAAGTAAATTTCGGTTCATGGACCTAATGGGGAGTACAAGGGGACAGGAGGCTGCAGTTGCCGGCGATGTTACGTTACGCAACTGCGGTCCCCTTGGGTGTCCTTAGCAGATCTAAGGGCCTGAGAAACCATGGACTGAAGCCCGTGGACCATGGACCGAAGCTGAAGTAAATGTCAATTCGTGGACCAAATGGAGAATACAAGAGAGAACAGCTGGGTTCTTGTCAACAAGAGACAGAAGTCGCCGACGAATGTAAAAGCTTCCTTATGTAGCTGCAGTCCCCTTGATTGTCCCTAGCAGACCCAAGGATCTGGAGGACTGGGGACTTACGCCTGAGGGGACCGTGCACCAAGGCTGAAGAAGCATCGTTCTGTGGACCCAATAGAAGTTTTGCCGAAAGAAGGAAGCAAGGGATAACAGCTTGACAACAAGCTGCATACGCTAGATAGCAGAGCGGTCGGTGTGTAGCAGCTAATGACTGTGAAGGACGTCGACAGGTGACAGGAGATATGAGCTGCCGGTTAAAGTAACCCTGCAGAACCCAAAAATATGAAGGCTTGAACAGCAGAGTTGTCAGGCATGTTGTTGTTGTTAGTGTCTGCGAAGGCTGTCTTCGGGAGACAGGAGATTGGAACTGTGTAGAAATAATCATAAGGACAGAGCTTGGAGCCGTAACTGCAGGTGGACCGAAGGGAGTAAATGTGCCCGTAGTTCATCTATATGCCTGGCCCACGGCCCATCCTATGGTAGCCGTAGCGGCCAACCGGTTCCTCGGTGAAGAGTATCTGTTGTGAACTGAAGGTTTAGTATAGAAGGGAGAGCTGGAAACAAGTCCGCAGAAGTCGAGGAGTTGGTAATCTGGAAGAGCGTGTATCAAAAAAAGGGGAGTCCCGGATCCCAGTCACCCGGGAAAGAAAAGATGACATGCTGACGGTCGCAAGGAGTGCGACGACCGTGCCAGTGGCAGAAGACAGGTGGACAGCAGATCGCGGTCCATCGAAGGTCACGAACACGGGTCCTCGCTCCTGGTCCTCAATCCCCGAGAGCCTTTGCGCTCGAGGCGCACAGTGCAGCAGGAGGAACAAAATGATGAAAGAAGAAGCTTCCATAAGAAGAAAGGTGGACAGCAGGCCATTGTCCCCCCCCCCCCCAAAAAAAAAGAGGGGGGCATCAGGTCCCGGGCGTTGGTCTTCGGTCTTCGAGCCCCGAGCGCCGGTCTTCAGTCCTCGAGCCCTGGATGCCGAAAGCATTGGTGTATGTCTGTAGCAGCAGGCGTCAACAGTGCACAGTTGCACGAGTAGCAGTGGAACCAAAAAATTTGGGCCAAGGGCGACTGGGTCAAGAGCTTAAACAAAGATCTTCATTGGGGGATCGTCGTCCAGACGTCAAGATGATCCATGGTAAGGTGTACAGAAGGTCCAAGGGAGATCTGAAAAAGCAACCACATGCGGCGGTGCCCCAGGAAGGAAGATGGCCGGCTCGACTCGGGCGCTTTATATAGAGCCCTACTCCCTGTGTGCATGCTCAGTAAAGGAGCTACGAGCACGGCACGGAACCAACTTTCATCGCTAAGGATTGAGCCTTCAAAGGAAGGATACTGCTACATAAAGAAAATCAGGTAATGGATGTTTTCGATGGCAGTAAAAACTTAATGCACATGGGATCCAGCTGAAACCACACCAGTTTGTGGTTAGCGAAAAAAAACGTTAGTTTTCGTACTGTGAAACACCATTACAAACGAACACAAGTCACCAGAAAAAAGCTCACTTTCACAACAAAAGACACTCACACTGTCTAGCAAAGTTTCGATAGTTTTTGAATCCATTGCGATTGGTCAACATGAAACCCAAGGAATTCCACTTATGAACGTTAAGGGCCCCTCCAACCCGCGAGTTTCACATCTGATCGGCAGGGAACGATCCAGGCAGTTAAGTAGGAAGTGGGGACTACACGTGGCAAGTTTGCCGGATCGGCCTGCACAAATTGCAAAGCTACGCAACTCGCCTGGCGGGCCTGCAAAAATCGAGAGGCTATGCAACGCAACAAGTTTGGAGCATGGCAACGAACAAGCAGACAATAATGGAGATGTCAACAGAGAAGTAAACAGAGTCCAAACTAACTTTAAGGCCTGAGGAAGATCGTAGTTAACTATCGAAAATTTGCTAAACAGTGTTAGTGTCTTTTGTTGTGAAAGTGAGCGTTTTTCTGGTGACTTATGTTAGTTTGTGGTTAATTTGTTGACACGAATTCTTGACAAGGGAGAAGTGGACGTTTTGAAAAGTGACCAGAAATTTGTTCCGTGCGGGCCTGACCCGAAACCTGAGTCGAAGGCGAATTTTGTAGCTGTAGTGCAAGTATTGATTAGCAAATATGAGATGGATCACAATGTAGTACGAGATCAGAAGAAAAGTGTTGTGGGCCTAAAAAGCCTACATAGGCCTATAAGTGGAATGCCGAATACACAGATTCAAGCGCTTAGGAGACTGAGAGACGATTTCTCAATTTTCGTAACCAGGGCAAATAAATCGAACCTCACAGTTGTAACGGACTGGGATGAATATGTCCGACAACTGGAAGAAGAGCTGAAAGATCGAAAGGTTTACCGCCGATTGATTTACAATCTTGAAAAAAATGCTACATTCGTGTCTTGAATGTCATCAGATAAGGCATGTGGAGGAGGGACCACTTGACGAGGACAAGGCGAACAAGCTACACCCGAAGCAGGAGTCCACTCTGCCTAGTGTATTCTGCAAAGTAAATGTACATAAATCAGGGAACTTGATTATCGTGTCATTACCTCGGCAAAAGTTGGCTCTGCCCTGCCCATCTTATTTACTGGTATTTGGCTCCGAGGCTAAAGAAGTACGTCTGGGGCAGCATAATGGTGAATAGCACAGACGAGTTCCTCCGTCAACTGGATAAAGCGATGCTGGTAGTGGGGGAGGTCTTGAAATCCTTTGACATCACGGCATTGTTCCAAAGCCTCTCACACTGCCTTATCATGCAAGCCTGGAAGAAGGAGATTGAGGAGAACAAGTACTAGCTTTACTGTAGGTTGCTTAAAGCGCACATGCCAAAAATCTACATTTGTTTCCATGGCAACTCTTATTGGCAGGTAGCTGGCAACCAGATGGGTTATTCCTCTTTGACGGTGCTAGCTGAGATCATCTCGCAGGGCCTAGGTGAGAGTATTGTCCACAGGAATCCATCACTGAAGACCTGGGTAAGGTTTGTTAACGACACCTTTACGATAGGAAAAGCAAAAGTGTTCGGCGGTTGAGAAAGATCTGAACTCGTGGACAGGGGACCTGACCTTCCCTGTAGAAAATGAGAACGAAAGAAGGCTGCTGTTCTTGGAGGTGGTGGTGAGCAGGAGTAAAGGAGGAAGAATGCTGTGGGAACCATATGAGAAGCCAACACATATGGAGAAGGGGATAGAGTCAGTTCCTAACATCCGAAGGCCCAGCTCATTACGATAATGCATTGAGAGATGAAGAGAATTAGGAACCGGCTCATGAGAGTGACACATGGGGAATTTTGGTTTGAGAAAGAAGGTTAAGTATTCGAACCTTGGCTACCCTGCTACGCCATTAAGAGTGTGAAAGCTTGAAAGACACATTGAGAGAGAGACCGTGTCTTCTGGTGTAGTTCAAGGCCTAGTGGAGGTGATATCGTCAGGAGGTAGGGAAAGAGTCCAAAGGGCCCTTACAAAAGCCAGCATTACGTGCTACTTTAGGAGCACGAAAAATGTGAAGAAACTGCTGGGGAGGAAGTTTGGAAGAGAAGTCGAAGGAGCAGATGAGGTTGAAGATGTGAGAACCATGTAGCAGGAAATGTGCTCGAGCGTCAATCTAGAAAGAGCCTTTGCCACCACAACACAGGTACCAGACGAAGGTTAAGTCTCGCTTGGGCGATACCCAAAGCAAATGGAGAGGAAATTGGATGACAACAGGATGAGGAAGCCCAGAACGAGGAAACCCAGAATGAAAATGGAAAAGATAAAGCCAACTCTGATGTTGCGAAAGCCATCTATTGGAGCCCCTGTGGAGTGTCTTGAGGGCTGTATAGGCAAGATAAAGTGTAGAGCAAGCGTTATGTCCATGAGCACTATCAAGCAATTCTGCAGGAAGACATAATGTTGATAGCCACGCATTGTATTCTGTCAAAACATCATGTCATTTGGGGAAAAGGTCATGCTGAAGTCTGATTCTAAGAAGTGAGCACACGTATTTAGTATTTTGGATAGTAGTGACAACGAAAAGATAAAATTAGTTTATTCTTATCCAAAAATATTTATCTTCAGTAACAACCCACCCACTAGCCCCCGCTTTCGTTAAACACTTCAGTTCTGTAACCACAAAGTGACGGGAAGTGGAGTTGCATGCCAGGAATCGGTGAGCAATGTCAGCTGGTGGTGAACAGTTGAAACCGCTTAAAACGTGAATTTTAAGGTTTGTGAGCAATAAGCATTTGATCAAACGATTAAAGCTAAATACTAAAGGTAAGTATTTTTGGAAAAGTAAAAACTAATTCTATCTTCAATATGAACGTTTTTCATGCAAAACAGGTGGCACCATACACCCTATCTGTTTGTACGCCGGTTCGTGCAGATTTATTAGTTGGATGGATTTCTCCCTGCAATGCTGGACAGCCATAGATTCCAGCGCACAGAAGTACTTTTCAGCAGTGCATCTATATACCTACGCTGATGAATACTGTAAGTTCCTTCGAGCTGCTGGAACTCAACTCCTAGGAATTTTTGCAAAACTCCAAGGTTTTTCACGTCGTACTTTGAAGAGATCATGCTGATAACTCCCTGCAGCGTTTTTGAATCCAGGGCAAATATGGCCAAATCGTCCACATGACCAGTACAATCGCTCGCCACTTGTAGATGTAGCCACAATTTGTGGCCATAAACTTGATGAATCCAAATGAAATAAAGGCTTTGTCTAGCTCTTTGAACCATAATCTTCCTGACTGATGTAGGCCATACATATCACGGTGCAGCTTCCATATCATACCAGGTCCTCTGCCATATCCTTGAGCATGACGGATGAAGGTATCACTATCTAAATACGCATAAAGATACGCACATCGTACATCAAGATGACAGGTAACTCAACCCAGACAGGCTACTAAAAGCACATAGAAGAACCTGACAAGTGTAAATGCTATGTCGGGGGAATATATATCCTCATATTCTAAACCAGGACGTTGCGAGCAGCCTTCAGCCACTAACCTTGCGCGGCGGTATCGGGCAATTGCACCACTTGCATCACGTTTGATGGCATAAACCCAGCGAGATCCTATCACTTTCGCTGATTCTGGTTTCTCGGACATCTGTACGGGAGTGAAAACATCTCGCTGGGCAAGCATCATCCATTGCTTTCTTCCATTCTTGGGCTTGAGGGAAATTTATGGCCTCGTTGTATGTCGTCGGTATAACCACTTCAGCACAGTGTGCTTCGTAGGCAACAGCTTTATCTGGAGCAGCCAGGTTTCCTACATCGACATTGGTTCCGACGTCCTGTTCCACATCAGGTCCAATTGCTTGCGTGGCATTGTTCCTATTAAAATCAAACATGTCTGCCTCGTATGGCATCCCCTTTTTTTTCGCAGAATTGTCTTACATCTGGATACGAGCGCATCCTGGATCCTTCCCGATATCTATAGTAGATATCTTTCTTCCCTGTAGTGGCACTGGACTTCCTTTCGACAACTTCACGTCTCCATCCTGGGGTAATCAAAACATCTCCTCGAGCAGGAACCACTTCAGGCAATGGCGGAATGTAGAATCCTTCCTCCTCAAGACGCTGTAACGGCGTGTGCTACGACGGGGTAGGTGCTTGTAACATCGCCGGTCGCCTGGTGTAACTAGATCTTCTTACTATTACTTTTGGGTACTTTTCGTTCAAACAAGCACACCAGCTACAGTCCCGGCGTAGGGAATGGAGCTACACATGTCCTAATATTGTAGGCTAACTGTAATAATAAGCGGTAACGCTGCCACCAAGCTGGGAAAATTAGGCTAGCTAAGCTAAGTTTAAGAGAATTGTCATAATTTCTTACTTCTAGCGAACGACGGACGAGTAAACCAACTGGGTTTTAAACTCCTGGTTTTATTTTTGAACAAACATGTTAAAAATCAAAACGCACTTTACATTTACATTTGGTAAATCTACAACTGAATTAGTTTATAAATAACGCGGGGAATTTACAATAAAATTCAACACTAGAACAAACACGATCTTCAGTTAAAACATTTTCAAATAGAAAAAGTGATTTGTATGGGCACAAGGGGATTTCGCAAAAGAGCCCTCTAAATTACGAACAGCCTCGGCTGTCTAGTAATAGTAGACCTGTTTTACAGTTATTTTTCTAAGTGTATACGCTAAACATTAAACCTCCTAGAGCTGCTGTTGATAAGTCAACCCCTTAAATTATAGAAGCCGTGGCTACATATAAAGTTGATCCGAGCGTTTAATTAAAGCAACCTTCCACGAAGATCAAACCGTCCTTGTTTACCTTAAACTGCGTTTAAGAAAACATAAAAATAAAAGCTGGTTTTTAGTAAGGGACCGTGAACCCTTAAATTACGGCCGCCAACGTCCGAAATGCCGTTTGGCTTGACGCACCATAAATTTACTTTCTCAAGCTACGAGGTTAAGTTAAGTTTAAACTATAAATTTTGAATGTAAGTCCAAAAATTAAACTTTTAAAGCTAAACTAAGTACGATACGAACCACCACCTTTGCCCGGCATGGCAACAATCGGACCGCGGCATCTCCACTCCCGACCGGCGTAGTGACCTCTAGCTTTGAGAATCCTTGAGCTGTGCTAACGAGTGTCTCTGGGTTTGGGGTTATATACTCATTACCGGAAGTCGGCGCGGACGCCGAGGATAGCTGCGGAGGGGACGTGCGGGGAAGAGGAGGCGGACATTTTGGAGGAGGAGAGACTGACCTAGATCGGCCGAGCTGCCACTACCGGAAGTCGGAGTGGCAGCGCGGACGACCGGGGTAGCTTGTGCGCTCTGACTGGCTGACGGAATTGAAGTAGTGTTTTGGTTGGATGGATTCGAATTGACAAAAGGAATTGCCGACTTGGAAACTTAGAGGCCTGGCTTTGAATGTGCAAATGAGTTTTCAACTCATAACAACGTGATTTTTAGGCCTATTAAAATAAACTACGATGTTAGGCATCGCAACTATTGAAGGAGGGGGGGGGGGAACGAAGTGTTTTGCACAGAATAAATATTCGACTTTGGGAAACGGATTGCTATATACAAGGCATGTTTTTAACGAAGGAAAGCTAGTTTGTTTACATTTTTAGAGGTTCACTACGGTCGGAGTTTGGACGGAGATGCTATAAAAAATAAACATAAAATCATACACTGGGTCCGTAAAATATACAAACATAAACATTGGAGCTCCGGTAGGGTTCATGGCAAGAAGTTAAATTTACCAAAATGCATTAAGTGCACAAATCAAAAGATTAAATGTTCCAGCTAGTTTTTAAAGGGCTATATCGCAGTTTAGGTTAGATTTTTAAACTGGTTTGAACATCGGACATTTTTCATAAATAAGCAAAGTCGTCACCTGTTAGAAATAAAAAATATCGTGTGTTTTTAACATCTACAACACAACTAAGCTGAAAGGTGTTTCGGCTTTATGCCTAAAAAAACATACATTATTTACATTTTAACGTGAAATCGCCATAAAGACGATGCTCTTCTGGTAGGTAAGAGTGCTGCCCTCCAGGTTTTTTCTTCGGTGGTGTTGAGGTGTCCTCACCACGAGCGTCTGATACGAGACCGCGTTTACAACGCGCACTGACAGAGTTATGCGAAACTCGCTCATGGTCAGCACCCGGCATTTCAAAAGGCTGAAATACTGTCTTCCTAGCATTTCAAAGGGCTTCAACAACAAAGTGCTCCTATCAAAGTATACGCTTGTCATCTCCTTGACCTCATAGCCCTTGTCTGGTAACCAAACACGGTAACCACGAGTCTGTAATGCGTATCCTACTATCGTCTGTTCCACATTATGTTTGCAGGAAACTGACTGTATGACGCCACATTTCCCTGCACCACGAGTGCAAAAAAAAGCATAAATATCCCACTCTTAGACTCTCATAGTAGCTGTGTAGAGTCTACCATGTGTGATATCCACATGTTTTTGCACTCCTAATGCTAGGAAATGTAGCGTCATACACTCATTTCTGCAAACATAATGTGGAACAAAGTATAGAATACCAAGTTGTGCACGTCCCTGTTGTTTCGTGTGATGGGGTCTATCCACATGTACGAAACAAAGACTTCCCAAACGACGCAGATGGTGCACCGCAGGTTTCTTCTTAAACCATAGTGCATTGGGCACTTTTCCATTCAATGTGCTGTGAGGACAACGATTCCTTAAATAGACTGCTGCAACAATAGTTCTCCCCTCCATTCTGCAGATAACTTTGAAGCAGTTAACAATGTTCGAACAGAATCGACCATGCTCGATACTTTTCAAAACAGGCAAAGCTTCGTACCTTGGCTTTAATTAAAAAGACTTGCGAACGTCGAGAAAAATCATCAGTAAACGATACAAAATATCTGGCGCCCCTACATGACGCAACGGGCGACGGCCACCAAACATCTGAATGTACCAACTGTAGACAGTGTTTCGTGCTTCTTTCGTGAAACGCAACACGTTTGGAGCGGGTTGATTTACCAATACAACAAGACGGACAATCAGGAGAATCCGACGACAGCTTCAATCCTCTAACTACCTCGTCTTTGACAGCTTGACGTAGCACACAGATATTAGGGTGCCTCATCCATTCATGCCATAAGGTTGTGTCCGTCAACTTTCCCGGGATGACTTTAACAGCCATAGCAACTTGTTTGGGTACAGAAGCCAAGTTAGTTTTTACAATTTTCAAAACTATCGGTTTCTCCTCACACCTTGAACTGGGGTTCATATCTTCACTCGCAGAGGCCTGCCGTGACAAAGAAATTACCTTTCACTGGAACTGGAACTAAAAGAGTACCATTAGGCGTAGGATTGTGATACCTTTATTGTAGGATCCAAAGCGAAAACCAGATAAATAACATCCGATACCAGATAACAATTTCTTACGCATATTTGGAGCTTGCAGGGTGTGTCTAAGCATTATCTTGGCATTGTTTTCTGTGGCAATGAGACTGATATCCCCGATCCCAACAACGGACGAGGTTCCTTCGGCTACTTCTGCAGGTGGATACGACATTCACGTTAAGTTGTAAAACATTCTCTGTCAAGACAAAAATGTTCCGTAGCGGCTGTATCCAAATGCCACTCCTGAACGTTAACTGATGCCGTGTTTGCTTCGGAATAAAAGGCACTTCCACTAGTAAACTCTGACTGATCATCTTCATGTCGGACTGATGACTTCTTCGGATTGCGACAGTTCCGAGCGTAGTGTCCTTCCTTGCCACAATTCCAGCACCTAAGTACACGCTGGCCTGAAGCATTAGGGCGTGAAGACGCACGATTGTTGTTATGACGAGTTTAGCTGCGTTTTCGGTATCTGGCCTGCCTCCCTGCTGTAGGCACAACTGCCTGTAGGGCACTTGTTCCTGTTTTATCAATTCCTTGGGGACATCGTCGGTCAAACTTTGATAGCAATCGTTCTTTCACTATTAATGATGTAAAGTCTGTATCAGATAAGGCGTACAGCCTTTCCGTGACAGAATCCCAATTCGACGAGAGGCCACACAACATCTGATATGCAATCTCGTCGTCTGGAATATCTTTTCCTGCTTCTGTCAAATCTGCTACTGCATTAACCACTTTTGCCAGATACCGGGCCATGGTATCATGATCTTCCATCTTTAATAGGCCTTCCCTCCATAGCACAGCTCAGGAATCTCAAAGCTAGAGGTAGCTACGCCGGTCGGGAGTGGAGATGTCACGGTCCGATTGTTGCCATGCCGGGCAAAGGTAGTTGGTTCGTATGTACCTTAGTTTAACTTAAAAGTTTGTCTTTTGGACTCTTAATTCAAAATTTATATTTTAAACTTAAATTAAACTTTAGCTTTCGACTGTTAAGCCATCAGATTTAGGACGTTAACAGCCATAATGTAAGGGTTCGCGGTCCCTTCCTAAAAACCAGCTTTTATTTTACCGTTTTCATTAATCTAACTTAATGTAAACAAAGGCCATTGGGTCAATTAGATTTGCAGAAGCGTAGTACTTCATGGAGTGTACATCCCTTTTCTAATGTGAATTCCGATGCGAACGGTTTGATCTTTTGGGCGTACCATTTGTAAAATAACTGTAAGGTCTACTATTATAAGTCAGCCGAGGCTGTTTGTAATTTAGAGGGCTCTTTTACGAAATCCCTTGCCTAAACCACTGTTTCTATTTGAAATTGTAAGTTTGAACTAAACCCATGTTCTAGTGAACGAATTTAATGTCAATTCATGAAAAGCTTTTAACCTAAAACCTAAGTTATGTAAAAAGTATTCCAAATGTAAAGTGTCACCTTTAACACGTTTGTTTAACCCTTTAAGGTCGGGTGCGCCCGAATGCGCCGCTGTATAATCATTGTTTACAGCTCTTCTACAAGTCATATTGAAAACTTCCAGCCAATTACAGTAAAATTTAAACTGGGCTATGAAAGCCAGATCATCAAGGATAAAAATGACACAGGTTTCATTCCCTCATCTCAACTGGGTGAGAAGCTGCGATTTTTTTTCTACAAGTCAGTTATAAGTTCTTAGCGCGCACGCAGTCCTTAAAGGGTTAAAATAAAACCAGGAGTTTTAAACACCAGTTGGTATACTAATTTGATGATTGCTGGAGTTAACATTTAAGTAGTGCTAGCAGTTTCCGTGTAATGTGCTAAACGTTTAAACGACCTAATTAAACGTTCGGTTAACCGGAAACCGTGAAAAATCGAACGGTAATAATAACAACGCAACAAACTACGACAAAAAAAAAGTCAACATAAAATTCAATAACTACGTTTTACTAATTTAATTTAAAAAAATTTAAGCAACACGAATCACACGTTAAGTAAGTAAACAAATCGTATTTATTCTGAAACAAAACAAATGTTAAACAATAGCCTAAATTAAAAAAAATAAAATAGGCAGGAATCGCGGGAAATCCTCACACATTTGCGATTGTTTTACGATCTAGGATCAGTCGGCACGCTTTGGAATTTAGCTTTGTTAACCATCCAGTGGTTAGTTGTTTTGAACAATTTGTAGACAATTGTTCAAAAAAAAGTTTTAATTGTTTAATTGCCTTACGTGGTGATAATATTTCATCCATTCTGCAGTGTCCCGCTACGTTTCCGGTGAGCGCGGTTAAAACCCGTCGCGACTTAAGCCTAACCGAAGCTGGTTTCGATTTTACCACCAAAACCGGAAGTTCAGGTTTTACAGCTGCTGAACAAGTTGGATGCAGCGAAAGCAGCTAATATTCTGGTAGTTTTAACGTTAACTACCAAATAAAGTCACAAAATAACGTTTATTGAATTAAAACTTTGTGCTGTTGTGAGGTAAATAATCAGATTCGGTTATCGTTTAGCAATATAGAAAAACGTATACACGTAAATTTTCGTTTAAACGTTTAAACGGATAACCGTTATAGCACTACATTTAAGACAATTCTCTTCAATTTAACTTAGCTAGCTTTTTTCCCACCTTGGTGGCAGTGTTACCCGCTTGTTATTGCTAGTCAGGCCTAATTATTAGGACATCAATGCTCCATTCCCCATGCTGGGACAGTAGCAGTAGTGCTGTTTTAACCTAAAAAGTACTAAAAGTCAACCCAGAGTGATAATACGCAAGCTCCAGTTTCACCAGATGTCGGCGATGTTACAAGCACCTCAGCCGTCGTAGCATCCGCCGTTACAAGAGACACCCACCTGAGGTGCCTAGAATCGATCGCCATCCACCACTACAGAAGACATTCGGTCCCACTGAAGAACATTCAGGGGCCGTCGAACCCGAATGTTGTGCACCTAATGGGAAGAGACCTTGATTCCCTGCTCCAGCGCAAGTGGTTGAAAACAAGTGAACGAGACAAGCAGGAGCGAAGCATTGAAAATACCGGAGGCCACAACGTTTACCAAAATGGTTGCCTAGTTCGAAAAGACAGCAGTGTCGATGTAGAAAAGCCAAAAACTTAGGGTGCCTGAGTACTTCTATCGAAAATTCGCAAAGTATTGTTAATATCTTCGTTTAGAAAGTGAGCGAAAATGAGTTTCGAACTGTGTACGAATGTTTATGAAGAGTTTTAAAGTAAGAGTTTCAACAGCAAGAATGTGACCAGGATCCTAATTTTTCTTTTGAAGTGCCTGATTATGACAGTAGCATTGATGTCGAAAATTAGCAAGACTATGTGAATGTCTTAAGTATGAAATTGTGCGATGTTTAAAAAGTTTCAAAGTAGATCCAATAACGGCTTTTTCAGTACAAAATGATACTATATTGCTCCCTCGTAAGGGATAATCCTCTCTTCTCTTTTCGCTTCAGTGACGCCATACAACAACTGAATTTGGGGGAATTCGCAACGTAGAAATTCGGTAATCCTCTAGAAAGCTCGTTGGTTAGATTAGTTTCTTGGCACTGGACGAAACGGAATAGCTTCTTCAGGTCGTGTTGCTCAAACAGTGGATTCGGGTCAAGGGTCACGTAGAAATTAATTTTTTTTGCATTGTTTGGTTGCTCTTTACTGGTTTTATCTGCCTAGCCAACTTCTGTACGTTGCTACCATGACTGTTGTCAAACACTACTAGGAGAAGCACAACAACGAAAAAGGCTGGATTATACTTCAGTAGTGAAAAAACGAAAAACATTAAAACCGAAAGCCCACAAGCACTACCGGTGGAATTAGATTTTCGTCGGTGATACTGCTTAAACTAAATATTCAGAAGACCGTGATCGAATTGGTAGCGGCTAATGAAGAGTGAATGCATGAATTAATAACGTAAGCTCGAATACGTTCTTGGAGGAAATAAGAGACTTCCTTCTGGTTTATTCACTGTGGTTGGACATTATACGAGTGTTGACAGAACAGTGATGCTTTTCGGTAAACAAAGAACTAAGCACGTTACTTAGGTGAAAAACGAAACTCGGATATTGCAACAACTGCGAAACTCATTGGGTAGCTTAACTTAACTTCGGGTAAAACCATTAACTCTTCCCAGCGTTATTACGGAATATGATTACGAAACAGATACAGTACATTCTACTGGGAAAAGCAATAACATCCACACTTTAGTCCAAGACCAGCTATGGAATGCAACATGGCATCGACATCGACACGTTACGGGGGAAAACGCTCATCTTCTTTCTCGGAGCATAGCGGAGAGAGAGAGGAAAAAGCATTGATTTATAGTTTGGGGCAGCATAACAATGCCATCATGTGCAACAACAGCGGCAGTTTTAATGCCTAACTTTGGTGTACAACACCTACATTGTTGCAACGCAATCGGGGACTTGTAGCTTAAAGTTTGGGTGAGGGAAATTAGTTACAAAACATTTTTGCTCACATCTACCGTTTACAAACCATAAAATGCGGCAATTACAATTCTTTTGGGAGAAAGGTGGTAATGGGTGGATACACAACTCCCACAGTTTTTACGCAAAAGATGCTTACTACCTTTCTTGTTCAGAATTCTATGCTGAACGTTTTTGTTTCACATCAAGCCGATTTTCATGCTTTTATGAAAAAGCGAACAATTCCTCGAATTTTACCCTCTCTGCCACCCGACTAAAAGTTAAAAAGCCCAATTTTACCTGGGGAGAGGTCAAAATTGGTTTCTATTGCCTTAAGGAAAATATACACTACCTGTAAATTAAATTGCATTCAGTTCCTGGGTGTTCTTTACCCTGGAGGATTTAAAACTCTCTAGATACACCCAGCTCAGACACCCACCTGCGCATGAGCGGGTCCGGAGCGCGCAGGCCCTCCATAAATGGTGTTACGGCATTAGCCAGCCATCTACTTTTCCTCACGATATGTCAACCATGATGGTGACTCAAGAGGGAAGGTTGGGTGGGTATTTACAGGTAGTGTATATTTTCCTTAAGGCAATAGAAACCAATTTTGACCTCTCCCAGGTAAAATTGGGCTTTCTACTTGCCGGCCAGAAAATATACACTACCTGTAAATTAAATTACATTTACAGTAGACCTCGTCAATATAGGTGGTGGGCACCATCATGACGGGCCCCCAAGGGTGTGAGCTTGGTCCCCAGTGACAGAGTTGCGGTTGATTGGTTGCAGACGCAACATTCTCTGGTTACGGCCGACTTTCTGCGCAAGGCAGTTGGAGTGGGGAGGGAACTTTCAATAGCCAAAGTGAGTTGGTGAGGAAGTTCAGGCCAGTTTTCCAGATTCCACGACATGTTTGATTTTCGGTTGTTATGGTTTAACAAAACGTAAAAACGAATTTAACTTCAGTTCGCTCACTTTCACTTCGCCGAGACCACCTAATCTCGCTAATTTTCGACGATCACTGCCGTCTTCTTCAGGCTTTAGGATTTTCCGGACTTTTTCTTACATTTTCTTCAACCTGGACATTTAGTGGATTCAAATTTGAGCGGCGTTGCAGCCTCCCGTATTCGCAGGGCTGCACCACTGATTTTTCCGATCGTTCTTGCAAGGCCCACTGATCATCAAGGCAATTGCGGAGGCTTTTGTTGGCTAGGTGTAAAACTCTTGGAAAGGCTGGGCCTTGAATGTTCATAAGGTCCATCCCTTTCTGCTCATGATGTCGTATGGCCAAGGATTCTAAGCATCTGAGGTGTGCGTCTCTCCTGGAGTTTGACTCAATTAGAGTGTTGGTATTTTTCCAATCAATCTTGTGCTTCGTTTTCTTGCAGTGGACTGCGATGCCGTTATCATCTTTATCATTACGGACGTTAGCCATGTGTTGTGCCACTCTCGTTCTCACCCCCTTTCTAGTTTCACCTATATATACTGCATCACAGTCCCTGCAAGGAATTCGGTATACTGCTTCTCTGGTGTTTCTCACTCTTCCCATTTCAGTTTCGTCTTTGGCTTTTTGTGTCTCCCTCACACTTTTTCCACTCTTGTTCACTTTCGGCTTTGTGATATATTTTCTCAGTCCATCGACATTCTTCAAAAACGTGGTAAAACCCTGTTTTTCCAACACATTCTGAATGTGATTCGAGACTCCTTCGAGGTACGTTATGGCTACCCTGGGCCTTTCTTGTTCTTTTCTTTCATCATCATCATCATCTGTCTTAAGTTTCCTGCTTTTTTCTGCCTTTATTATCATCCATGCTTTCTTTGTAAGCCTATTTATTAATCCAGCTGGGTATCCCAGTTTCAGAAACTTCACCTTGGCTCTCTCAAGATGCGGGGCCGCTAGGGTATTTTTGCTCGAGTTCCTGACAATGCGAACCAGTTCGTTTTGAGCAATTGCATTCAGCTGTTGTTTTGGGTGCCCTGATGCGTACGAGATAGCTCGGTCTGTCGCCATCGGCTTGACGTACGGTTCATATTCAATCTCACCATTCTGCTTTCTTCTTAGTTTCACGTCAAGATAGGCCAACTCTCCCTCAACTTCTTTTTCAGCGGTTACCTGAATGGCGTCTCTCCAGCTGTTAACTTTTTTTAGGAGCTCATCGAACTTCGACTTCTTCACAGCAGTCAAGATATCATCCACAAACCTAGCCCAAATCTTAACACTTATCTCGGAATTGAGGACCATTTCATCTAGGTGTTGTAAGACCATCTCGGCCATTATTGGCGAGCTGGAGTAGCCCATAGGGGCTCCTCCATCCTGCCAATAGGTTTTCCCATTGAACTGGACGTATATGGATGACAGCAATACTTTCAGCATGGCCCTGTCTTTTCGGTATTCTTTCCTAGGTACTCTCCACCTTTTCCGCGAGAGAGCTAGCATTTCCAAGATCATTCGCCAACAGAGGAAAACCAACAGAGGAAAATGTAGGGAATCGACCATTGTCTGACCTACAGTTCAGTCTTAAGAGATTGTACGAAGAAGGGTACCTCAGTAAGGATGAAGTGGGAAAATTGTCTCCGAAACTCCCTCAACGACTTCCCACTATTTTTGCTCAGGTTAAAACCCATAAGGAGGGGGTTCCCCTTAGACTTATCACATCTGCCAAAGGAGGAATGGCCCAGCAACTTGACTGGGAAGTTGCCGAGAGACTAAAGAAATACGTGGGAGGAAAATGTAGACTTAAGAATACTAGTGACTTGCTCGATATCGTAGAGAAGGTGAAGCTTGACGAAGACGAACTCCTGGTCTCCTTCGATGTCGTAAAGCTCTTCCCCAGTCTCACACATCGAATGATCTTGGAAATGCTAGCTTTCTCGCGGAAAAGGTGGAGAGTACCTAGGAAAGAATACCGAAAAGACAGGGCCATGCTGAAAGTATTGCTGTCATCCATATACGTCCAGTTCAATGGGAAAACCTATTGGCAGGATGGAGGAGCCCCTATGGGCTACTCCAGCTCGCCAATAATGGCCGAGATGGTCTTACAACACCTAGATGAAATGGTCCTCAATTCCGAGATAAGTGTTAAGATTTGGGCTAGGTTTGTGGATGATATCTTGACTGCTGTGAAGAAGTCGAAGTTCGATGAGCTCCTAAAAAAAGTTAACAGCTGGAGAGACGCCATTCAGGTAACCGCTGAAAAAGAAGTTGAGGGAGAGTTGGCCTATCTTGACGTGAAACTAAGAAGAAAGCAGAATGGTGAGATTGAATATGAACCGTACGTCAAGCCGATGGCGACAGACCGAGCTATCTCGTACGCATCAGGGCACCCAAAACAACAGCTGAATGCAATTGCTCAAAACGAACTGGTTCGCATTGTCAGGAACTCGAGCAAAAATACCCTAGCGGCCCCGCATCTTGAGAGAGCCAAGGTGAAGTTTCTGAAACTGGGATACCCAGCTGGATTAATAAATAGGCTTACAAAGAAAGCATGGATGATAATAAAGGCAGAAAAAAGCAGGAAACTTAAGACAGATGATGATGATGATGAAAGAAAAGAACAAGAAAGGCCCAGGGTAGCCATAACGTACCTCGAAGGAGTCTCGAATCACATTCAGAATGTGTTGGAAAAACAGGGTTTTACCACGTTTTTGAAGAATGTCGATGGACTGAGAAAATATATCACAAAGCCGAAAGTGAACAAGAGTGGAAAAAGTGTGAGGGAGACACAAAAAGCCAAAGACGAAACTGAAATGGGAAGAGTGAGAAACACCAGAGAAGCAGTATACCGAATTCCTTGCAGGGACTGTGATGCAGTATATATAGGTGAAACTAGAAAGGGGGTGAGAACGAGAGTGGCACAACACATGGCTAACGTCCGTAATGATAAAGATGATAACGGCATCGCAGTCCACTGCAAGAAAACGAAGCACAAGATTGATTGGAAAAATACCAACACTCTAATTGAGTCAAACTCCAGGAGAGACGCACACCTCAGATGCTTAGAATCCTTGGCCATACGACATCATGAGCAGAAAGGGATGGACCTTATGAACATTCAAGGCCCAGCCTTTCCAAGAGTTTTACACCTAGCCAACAAAAGCCTCCGCAGTTGCCTTGATGATCAGTGGGCCTTGCAAGAACGATCGGAAAAATCAGTGGTGCAGCCCTGCGAATACGGGAGGCTGCAACGCCGCTCAAATTTGAATCCACTAAATGTCCAGGTTGAAGAAAATGTAAGAAAAAGTCCGGAAAATCCTAAAGCCTGAAGAAGACGGCAGTGATCGTCGAAAATTAGCGAGATTAGGTGGTCTCGGCGAAGTGAAAGTGAGCGAACTGAAGTTAAATTCGTTTTTACGTTTTGTTGAATTTGGCGTTTCACAGTATAATGTTCCATAACGACGTTTTTAGATATGGTTTAACGATTTGGCTGAATTGCAGTAGAGTTCAACGGGATATCAATGAGGAGTTTGAGTTGCGGAAGTTAGGTTCTTGAAGATTTAGCACATTGGTGTAGAGATTTTATGTTGAGAATTCGAACTTCAGAGTGGTGATGAAGCTTCAATTGTGAATTCAAAATCAATTGATGTAGATGCTCAGAAGAGAGAGAGAGGGTGTTCAAGGAACAGTGCATCAGCTGTGGATGGGTGCTTTGATTTAGGAGCAGTCAAGGAGGTTGAAGAGGGATTGTGAGTTTCCGATGACGGATGAAGCGTGAGAAGGGCTTGAGTGATTGTATGATGCGTGTAGTGTTGCAGAGTTGGCGAAGGGCCTATGAAATGTTGTTCCCCAGAGTCATTGAGATTGGCAGCTAGATTGGGAAGTGAACGTTAGTATGTGGGTGGACCAAGGGAAAAACTTTGAAGGGAGCGTGTGAAGGGGCGAAATGCTGAGCACACTGTCATGAGCGTGAAGTAGTGACGGATAAGAAGCTAGGCGAAGTTGAATGCAGAGTGGAGAATATTGTTCTGGAAGTGCGATACTGCCAGACATTTGGGCGAGAGACCGTTGGTGGCAATGAGTGATGCGAATTGATGATGAACCGCTGGTTGTGGTTCGGAAATTCGTGTTGTAAGCTGGTGAGGGCATCCAAGCAGATTTAGTGTTGGTTAAGGAGCCGTGTGTTTAGTCGTGATGACAAGGTGTTTCGTCATGACTGACAGTATGATGAGTCAACATAAATATAGGATAAGTCGAATTCCCAAAGATTTCGAATGAACGAGACTTAACCAGTAGAATGTGAGGCGTAAGGCCGAGTGATTAAAAACATTAGCCGGCCGGAATTTCTTCAAGAGACTTGGTCGTGGAAGGTGAGCAAGAAACGGGAATCCACAGCAGTGCTAAGGAGTTCAGCTTATGTGGTCCATGATCATGCTGGGTTAAGTGACGGGGGAGTCGTGAAGAAATTTCAGCTTCATCATGATGCAGCAGGCGGTTGGAGATGGAGACGGATTTTCCCATGAGATTGAAAGAGTCGTGAGACCATAGCGGTCACAGTGGTGTGGTGTGGTGTGATGGACTAGGGCACCGTGAAAGACCATCATGATTCGATTGGTGATGGTTAGCTATAGTGACAATGAGTGTGTGTTGACAGATAATGAACGTGTTGGTGAACGAGAATGGAGTTCGGGGAGAACGTCTGCGACGGGAGGTTGTGGGATGGAGACGTTGCGATGTTGTGGGATTTCATTTCAAGACATGAACATTCATTCAGAAAAGGGTCGGCGATTTGAAGGAGACCTTCCCTCCATGGAACTGAGCGAGGGGTGGTGTGAGTGAGGTGAGATGGAACGAAGTACAGGGTAATCATGTGAAGTCTCACGCAGTGGTTCCAGGGAACAAGGCAGAAGCAAGGTGTGAGTTCAGGGTTGACGTTACATCGATTTGTTGTATGGAGTCCAAGCTTGTGGATGACGATCGGGCCGGTGGACCCTGAGCAGTGGGCGAACGACGGACGGGCGTGCGGGTGGTAATGGACTTGAAGGTCGGCCAGATCAACGGACGACGAACGGCTTGTGAATGGTGAAAAAGTGTGTGAACGCAATGAGCTTGAGCGGTAGCAGGCTAGCGAACGATGAACGTAACCACGAACGAAGATGGGGGTGGGCCTGAGTGGTTAAAAGCTGACGGATGAAGGATGCAAGAGCGAACTATGAACGGAAGCATGGGCGTAAAAGGGCTTGAATGGTGAGCAGGGTGCCACAGAGCGCAAGGGAAAAAGACGAACGTCAAGTTGGCCAGTTACGGGAACTGAGTGCTTGTTGAAGATGAAGTCGGCAAAACAAAAGCCGGCGTGTGGTGACAAGTGGCTGGACTGGTTAACAATGAGTGATGCCGTGAGCTTCAACGAACGGTGAACGACAAACGACGAACGGAAGACCTATTCATATAGTAACGGGTCATGCTAATAGGACCGTCGAACGACAAATGGAAGACCTCTCCATGTAGTGGCAGGTCTTGAGAACGGGAACGATGAACGGGAACGACGAACGGAAGACTTCTTCATGTAACGGCAGGTCTTGCAGCAGTCACAACAGAACAAGATGCAACGAGGGCTGAGTGACGGGCATCAGTTTCCAAGTGGCCGGAAGAAAAACGATACAAGGAGCTTGGAAGAATGGCGAACGGCAGTCACGAACGAGAACGAGCGGTAGTCTCCTTATGTAGCAGGTGAACGTCAAATGATGAACGACGAACGAGAATGAACGGGAGTCTTCCTTGTATAGCAGGTGAATGGCGAACGGTGAACGCTTCACCTGCTTAATGAGTGGGGCGGATAACGATGAAAATCTTCGTCCAAAACGTGACAAGCCTTGATAGTTCATGGAGGCCAAGATGCCTTCTTCATGTAGTGGCGGCGGATTCTGCGAACGGGAACGGCGAACGGGAACGACAAACGACGAAAGGCCAGGGCAGTGATGTTGACACAGCGGCCGCTGGAGCTTGCGCTGAGCTTCAAGACCGACGAACGATGTGGTGGTCACGAGCGGCAAATGGGCATGACGTCCGATGACAAACTTTGTAAGGCCGGCAGACGGCAAGCGGGAAGACGGACGGTGCGATGAGCTGCAAGGACCGCTAAACGACAACGGGAGCGGCGGGCGGTGCGATGAGCTCCAAAGACCGGCGAACGGGAACGACGAACGATACGATGGGCTTCAAAGATCGACGAACGACGAACGAAAACCAAGATGGCGAGTAACAGAGCGAAGCGACCGTGACGGTTGCGTGGAGGAAAAGAGATGGCTGGCTAACGCCGTAACACCATTTATGGAGGGCCTGAGCGCGCCGGACCCGCGCATGCGCAGGTGGGTGTCTGAGCTGGGCTTATCTAGAGAGTTTTAAATCCTCCAGGGTAAAGAGCACTCAGGAACTGAATTACAGGTAGCGTATATTTTCTGGCTGGCAAGTAGAAACTAAAGGTTAGTATTTTCGGATAGAAGTGAAAACTAGAAGCAAGCAAGAGGAAGTTTCTCGCTTTTCCATCTCTTGAAGGAGAATTAGCTCTGTAGACAAACCAGCACTGGATACGAGCAGCGCGAACCAAGACCAAACAATCTGACTTAAAGCCCACTGTGTAAGACAGGAAGCAAATTTGAATTTGAGGGTTAGTTGGAATGTGAACAAACTGATGTTTAGTGAGCGCAAGTCTCTGGACTGCCTGAGGAAGACAGATAGTAGCAATTGCCAAAAATTCATGGGAGTTTTTAGTGTGAAATTTGGACTATTGATGCTAAACAGTATTCTTTACAATCGATTTTACATTGTTTGCAATGATGTTTTTGTTGTGAGCATTGGTGTCATGAGTTTTCAACAAAGTAAACAAACTGATTCATCGGTTTTCCTAGTATCTAGACAAAATAGGAGAATGAAATAGGGCCAAAAATGCATGCGAAAATGTAATTTGAAAGCCGACAGGCTCATTTCACTCTGGCTAAAGAAATCGTGAAAAGAGAATTAACGCTATGCCAGAAAAGAAACAACCAAAAACAATGATTGGTTTAGCGAATTTTCGGTAGTATATTATGCTTACAGAGAACATCCACTACCTTTCAAAAAGTGTACGAGCACGCACAGAAATACGACTACATGCTAGAGTT
>JAHWFP010176712.1:96893-107926 GCA_023313725.1 Lithobius niger
TGCTCGTACACTTTTTGCCTGATGAAGGTAGTGGATGTTCTCTGTAAGCATATTATACTACCGAAAATTCGCTAAACCAATCATTGTTTTTGGTTGTTTCTTTTCTGGCATAGCGTTAATCCTCTTTTTGCGAAAATGTAGAAGAGATCCTCAGCAGACACGGAATATGCAAGTAATGCGAGATTTATTTGTCACGAGTATGAAAACAGGTGACCACATGACCACATGAGGTGACCATATGATTTAACATTGGTATTCACAGAAAGTTATCAGTACGCAATTATAACTTTAATGATCAGGAAATCGCATTAGTCATGGTAATTGAACTAATTAAAAGATATGATGCCCATAGCATATACTTAACTTGGAATATCAGGAGACTAATCTAACAACTAAGATAGTGAAGACAGTCAACTTAAAGCAAAAAATTATCCCGCAACCGATCCCGCAAATTATTGGCCTATTAGCCTTACCTGTGTTGCTGCCAAGGTTTGTGAAAGGGTGGTTAACAGTTTGATCGATGGTGAATTCCAATCAGAATAAAGATGTAACTTGCCTCCCAGTCACAGGGGGAGGGAGGTTGATGGCCACAGTACAGGACTGACATTTCAAACAAAGGATTCAGAAAGTCACTAAATCTCAATGTCAAGGATACATGACTGGTTTATCACTGACTTCTGCCATCGCTTCCAAGCAAACTCTGAGGTCAAGGGATTGTACCAGGGCTTCCAAGACAGACACCAGTTGCTTAGTTACTTAGGAGAGTCAGCTCGAGCGAAGATAATGGCCAATGATCAAATGACAACGATGCTCCTGTCGAACAGGAGCTTCATACTAAGCACGTATTAGGAAAGGACTGCTGGAACACAGTGAAGTCATAGTGATTTCTGCTTGGTGTATATTGTGTTCTCACAAAACCAACCACCTTGCAGATACTGTTTCAAATATTGCAATTTTACAACACTAATACAAGATTTGATTTTTAGTAGCAGATGAAAAGAAAAATCATGCACCTACCTGCGACAGGATGTACAGCACTCACAGCAAACAACTGCCCATCTCCTCTCCAAGAAATACGAGGTTTTCTATCATCCCAAGACGGAACAGACGAGATGGTCTGAAATTGTTGAAAAAATGATAGTAGGGATCGACCGGATACCATTTTACCAGATCCGGATCAGTTCCGGATAGTTTGGTGCCAGTGCCGGATCAGTTCCAGATCTAGGTTCCGAATCCGGGCCGGTACCAGACACCGAGTAATTCACACACAAAAAAAAAAATAAAATAAAGTTGATTATTTTTCCCTTATAAGTTGCAGCTATGGTGTTAATTTGCGTTTTGTTTAACATTACTGTCTTACATTAAACACTTGGAAGTCTTAAGCTATTAAGAGTACCATTAAGAGCACCATAAAGCTGCTGGGCCAGATGGCATTTCCACGTGGGTCCTAAAGTTCTGCAGCATTCATCTTGCCCCTGCCCTAAGATATATTTTTAATAAGTGTCTGGAGGTGGGAACTGTTTCTGAAGATTGGAAACTGGCCAACATTACACCTATTCACAAAAAAGGGTCTAAAACCGATCCCGCAAATTATTGGCCTCTTAGCCTTACCTGTGTTGCTGCCAAGGTTTGTGAAAGGGTGGTTAACAGTTTGATCGATGGTGAATTCCAAAACAGTGGCTTCAGTGATATAGACCAATATGGGTTTGCCAAAGGAAGGTCTTGTGCCACGAACCTTCTTGATGCCAGGAACGATCGGACAACTTTTATTGACAACGGAAAGCCTGTTGACATTATCTACACGGACATCAGCGATGCTTTTGGCAGCGTGATTACAATACACTTACCTCCGTCCTTCTTATTATTGGTCTGCCACCTGTAATTATTAACTTTATCTCGGCATTCTTCTCCGGCCGCAGGCAACGTGTTGTTGTTGAAGGCTGTCATTCTGAATGGACAAACGTAGTTGTTGGTGTTGCACAGGGTATTGTTCTGGGGCCCAAGGTTTTCGCCTTGTACACTAGCAACATCATGGCTGGCATCTCCTCTAATTCGCTCAAATTTGTAGATGACATCAAGCTTTACAGGCCTGTGCCTACTACACTAACTGCCATGAACTCCAAAGAGACATCTATATCCTGGAGAGTAATTGTAAAGATCTCCAACTCCAACTTAACCCTGCGAAGTGCCATGTTTTACATGTTGGTCATAATAACCCGAGGCACCAGTACTAAGGACTCTGGGTGACTGAGAACCTTAGTGTGTCAAAACAGTGTGCTACCGTAGCGGCGGACGCTACGACGGGCTAAGTGCTTGTAATGTCTCCGCACTTTTAGCGGTGCTCACAGGTCCTTGAGGTGCCTACTGTTCTACACCGACATCTGGTGTGGTCTCAGAAAATTTAGAAGTACTTCGGGTGGCCGTTTTTACTTTTGCGGAGAAAAACTAGCATAGCAGTCACTACTGCACGGTTAGGAATAGAGCGTCTATGTCCTATCTAAAGTTTTAGTACTATCTAATCGTTGGTTCACTGCCACCAGGCGGGTGGTTTAATTGCTAACCTTAGGGTCTAAATAAAAATGGTTTGTATTTAGATAAAACACTAGCAAATTAAATATCTCTAGAAGCAAACTGATTTTAAAACTACTCTTGGTTTTAATAAACAGGGGGAAAGAAAAACACTTTACATTGGCAACTAGTCTACAAATAGCTTTTCGTGAAAGCACACATTTAATTTACAAAAATTATCGGCAACGAATTTACATTATAAAATTCACACTACAATTTCGAATAGAAATAATTTTGTGGAGTTACTTCAACTCCTCTAAGTTAGAAAATGCAATCTTACAAATTTCAATCTTAGTCTAGTTTAAGATTATGTTTCAAGGCATCTTGCACAAGATCAAATCTACTTATTCACATTGAATCAGGCTAGCAAAATCAGGGCCCTACCATCGAAGTCTGTGCTTCTGTAATAATGCTACTAGATCTGGGTGATCGAAAATTAACTGTTTGGTTACGCTATGTAGTGCAAACAGAAAGAAAGCCGGTTTTTAGAAAGGGGACCTTAAATCCTTAAGTTATGGGACGTGAGATCAGAAAATGTCGATGGTTTTAACTACCCATAATCACAATTCCAAAGTCAAAATTTAAGTGTAAATCTTAAAGTTAAATTTTAGAAATAAAGTTCCGAAAATTAAAATAAAGCTAAAACTAGTTATCTAAACTACTACCTTGCTCGGCATGGCAACACTCGGACTGGGGACATCTCTGCTCCGACCGCCGTAGTAACGTCTGACTTGGACAGATGAGCTATGCTGTGGATTGAGAGCTGCTGGGGCTTTTTATGCTGGCAGGGAGGATTCTGGCTACCAAAGTGCGGACTCATGAGGATGCTATGCACCTCTGACTGGGTGAGGACCAGGAGAACAATGGAAAGTGGGAGGAGAAATCGGCGAAACAAAGGGTTTGGGTGCAGTGCCGCTGGGAACAACCAAGCCTTTGTTAAAGAAGGTGCAAGGAGTTTTGAACTCAACAAAGTGAATTGGCCTGTCTGTTTAAACTACGATGTTGCATCGCAACTATTGAAGGACGGCCGGCCGCCCCCCCCCCCCCCCCACGAAGTGTTTAGCTCAAATCTTTTTGCAAACGTGTTATTTAATAGAAGGAACGTTACTACGGTTGAAGTGACTTGAAGTTTGCAAAATAAAAATATACATTGGGAAAAAAAATCCGTCAAAATTCGTAAGAAAGCTAGCCGGGATCAGTGGTGTTCAGAGAGCTAGTTTTTGCTAAAGTTGCCCAAATACAATACAATTAAAAGGTTAAATATACCAGCTTATTCCATGAATGCTAGAACGCATGAAAATTGGTGAAATATTATTGCAGCCGCTAATAATAAAAATTACAGTCGAAGTTTTCATAATAAACTTGGCCTTCGTTAAAATAAAAATATCAAGTGTTGGGTTTGTAGAATACATGTATGTGAGGTTAAATACCTCCTAAAACAACACTAAGCTGGTTGGCTTTATGCCTGGAAAAGAAATAAAAGTAATTACAAATTTGTACAGAGTTTTGAAAATGGCAATTGAAGAATTGTGTGCGGCGCCGGTCAGTTTGGAGACGTTTTCAAACTAGTGTAGTTATTTATTGAAGAGGAAAATTAATGTTCTGTTTTTGCAGAAGTCAAGATAAAGTTCAGGTCCATTAAGGGCCGCAAATTTGGTCCATTTGTCGTGGAGGTACATCACTTTGAAGACAGAGGTCTTTTTAGGCCCATTGAGCGCTAGTGAAAAAAAATTGTTCGTTGCGAGAAACGATAAATCCTCAGGTTTTTGATGTTTTGAGTTGAGGTCTCCTCTCAAATCTGGTGGTGAAGACTAGCTTCTTTACTGGCCCCCTGGAGGGAGATTTCATGTAGGGTTCCTTTTAAATCCAAAATGAAAGCCAAAACAGAAAGTTAGTGCACACAGGTATGCAAAACACTCAGCTGCCAAGCCACTGTAATCTAAAGTTGCAAAAATTACCATTTTATTTTTTGGGGGGACTGACGTTTTTGCGGTAAAGTTAACTTGAGTAAATCGAAGTTACAAGTTAATATAAGAACACTAGTTTTGCACCAATTAACTTAATGCTGTCCGCGCTGCCTGGTGCAGGAATATCGTACAAGCATCAAGAAAATTGGGCAAAAGACATTTAAAACACTATTTTTAGCTTTTTGGCCAAAAGTTACAAATTTAAGGGTTTTTGTAGCAGTTAACGTTTAAATGATATAATCGCAACATTTAATGCTCTAACCAGTCAGCTGTGCACATAAAGTTTTATTTTTCTGGGAAAACCTCGATTAAATACCCCTGGGCGCACTCCTCAGGACCTAGCTTGCGATAAGGATCGGAATAGAGGGTACTATAAGCACATGTGCAACTATAAGCTCTATTTAAAGTTAACTGACTACCACTGGAATGGTTTGAGGTTACCAAGCAACTTGTTTACATATGAACATTTAAACACAGAAGGGTTTTGAGGTAGGCCCCATAACTTACACATAAAATACAATGCTGGGAGGTTTTATGGGTTATACCCAACAACCTTTTAAACAGGGCTATTTTTTATCTCCCAGGGGTAGACAGACAGCTGTTTTTGAAGAAAGCCATTTCATAGAAAACTTAAAGAGGAGATAGCCATGAACCACTAAACTCCGGTAGATATTCTTAATGAATATTAATAACGTGTAGCTCAGTAATTACAAACTTTCTTCCACACAGGAAGAGGCAGAAGTTTATAAGGAAAGAAAACATTGGCACTTAAAATTTAGGTGTAAAGATCCAAAATGGGAAAAGCTGACAGTTTCTTTGAGTGAGGTTGCCCTGACAACATACCTCTTAACAAATTTTTAAAGATAAAAATTTTCAGTCAATTTTACTGAAAATGAAGAGTTTTAACAATTAATGTTTAAACAAAATACTTGCTTGATGCATCGGCATTTGAAAGTAACTTTCCAGGTTTGTACAATGAAGCAGTATTGCAGATTTAAGACAGTAAAGCAGTAAACACAATTTTTATGTTTTAGGTTAGGTGTTCCTAGATGGAGCCACGTTTGTATTGGCCTACCACTCACTACAGTTTAACACCTATGAAGAAAATCTGTTTGGTTAGGTTTTCAAGTAAAAAAAACTCAACATGGAGAAAAATTACATGTTACTTAGGTTAGTCTTGGTGGTTTGCATAAGTTTAGCAATTATGGAAAAAAAAACTAGAGAAAAAAAACTACACAAGTTTCAGTTGTCAAGTTTGGAGACCTATTAAAGGTTTTACCTACTCCCAAACTGATAAAATTACATTTTAACTTTTGGTTAGGTTAGAATAAATATAATCTTCGTTTCAACGAAAAACAATTATTTAGTTCAAAGAACCATAATCATGGTGATCAAGCACAAAAATTCCCTCCTTTACACAAGACGAAAGTTTAACACTAAAACATCGGGTCCTAATTTAAAAGGGATCAGAAAAAAAACTTTATTTAAGTTTCAACTACTGGCATACTGATTTAATTCAAATTAAACTCAGGTAAACTAATTCTACTAAATTCTGGGTAGAAATCAAAACACTTAAGGGAGGCAAGTTTACTGCCGACATCTGGTTGGACAGATTTGCAAGTTTCTAACTTTAAGTTAGGGGTAGATTGGCTTCGTGCCGTAATCCAACTGGGGAAACTAGATTTGTTCACTCCCAGTTTAACGGACACATCTAAACTCTGTTTAACATCACTGGTTGAAAAAACTTCGTTTGATACCTTTAAGAGGTTTATTTCTCAAGTCTAGCCACTCTGAAAAGTTGGGGGACACAGATTTTACTACTTGCGTAGCGAGAGTCCTTTGGCTTTTACTACGCTTTTGTGCCACGCTTATCACGCGTCAGCGAGCGGTAGACAACTTAGGATTCAAACTACTAGGCTTGCTGGAAATTACAGCGGAGTTTTTACACGATAAACTGGCAACAATTTCGGTAGGGTGACACTTTCCTGGCTTGCATAAATTGTTTAACTGGGTTATCCCATTTACGCCTAATACTACATCAAATACGGAAATAGTTGCCAACGAAACACAAGCTATGGTTTTTAGCACTTCACCACTGGTTAATTTTAAACTTAAATCTACCTGCTGCAATTTAACTTCTTGATCGCTAAAAACAGTCTTGCATCTAATCACTTGTTTTAAACGCGGCCAATTTTTGGCGAGTTTAGCACTAACGAGATTAATTGTGCTAGCGGTATCACATAAGAGTTTAGTGCTACGCTTACCGATAGTAACGTTTAATGTACTAGTCTTTAAAATTTCAGTGGCATCTTTACCGACGATAAACCATGCATTTGCGGATGCCGAAGCTTTGTTAAGTTCGGGGCAACGATTGCGGAGGATGTGAGGCCGAACCGAATTCAAAACACGTTCTAACATTAGGTCTGCTGCTATTGTTAGTATGTACATGGTCGCTCTTATCAGCGTAATTTGGCTACCGTTAGTTACACTGTCACTGTTAGTCCCAACCGGGTTAGCTAACGAGTTATGGTTTTGTTTACCATTTCTAGGGTTGGAAGAAGCTTTAGAAGCTTGACTACCTGAATGAGTGCTAGCTTGCACTTTGCTACTTTTGTTAGCAATATCTGCCGAGATTTGCTTATTGCGAGTAGTATACTCGTCGCACAACTTAGCTGCCTCGGCCAACGTACCAGTTTTAATCTGGTCTGGCCACCACTTCCGGAGGCCAGCAGGAAAAGACTTGTAAAATTGTTCTAACAAGATTAAATTAGACAATTTGTCGTAATTACCATTAACACTTGCTAAAGACACCCACTGTGAGAACAAAGTTTGAAGCTGAAACGCGTGTTCGTGATAAAGTTGGTTTTGTTGGTTCTCTAAACTACGAAATGACGATTGGACTGACTCTTTAGTCTGCACAAACCTTTCAAGCAATTTAATTTAAACTTGGTTATAATCGTGCATTGCTACTGCGTCCATTTGGTCGCATACCTTTACTAAAATTTCACCAAAAAGGGATTGGAGTCCGACGACCCATTCTGACTTTGAAATCCTATGTGTTTCCATTGTGTGTTCAAAGATTTTTAAATACGAGTTAATTTCAGATTTCGGACCCCAGTTATTCAACAACCTTACAGCATCGGAAATTTTTCCGGGTCTAGGACCGGAATTAACACTAGGCAAAACCTGTACTGGATTAGTACCACCATTGCCGTTAACTGCTCTTAATTTGGCTAGCTCAATTTTTTTTGTTGGCTAGTTCCAACTGACGGTCAAGTTTTTTTATTGCAAGCGCCGTAGCAGCATCGCTAGTCTGGGCGTTTGTGTCTCTTATCATTAAATCGTGGGCACGCGCCTTATTGGCGCCCGCTAATTTCAAAGCTTCAAGTTTTAATTGCTCAGCCTTTAAAAACTGTTCGTTCTCTTTGAGAGCGATTTCGTTCTTAGCCAAAGCGGCAGAATCTCGTTTTTCTATTGCACTAAGTAACTCATTAGTAAGATCGCCCAAAGTAATTTTTTGATCATCATAGGCTATCTTTATAAGCTCCACAGATTCGTGTCTGATTTCATAAACAGTTAAACCGAAGTTCAAACAAGCCTTTTTGAGGTCTTTGTACTGAATATGATCAATAATCTCTTCTAATTATTCAATGGTGAAAGTTTTAGATTTAACTCAATTTTAAGAAAAAAAAATGTTTAGTTTTGAATCTTACTGTTTAAATTGCAGCCGCAAAATAAATCTCATGATAGTTGAACAGAGCGAGTACTCAAACACTTCTCTAACAACCGAATCTAGTCAGGGACATAAAAAATACACTCTTACACTGCCGAAGCACTCAGGTGTATAATTAAATACATAAAATGCATGAAACAAACACTCGGCTTGGCAACCGGAGCATACCCATATGCACTAACCTGATTTTTATGCACAATCACTGTGCGGTCTGTCAATCCGTCTCCAACCGTAAATGGATCGTCCAAAACTGTAGTGGTCGCACTTACAGGTGAAATGCGAGCACTTGCACTGATATCCAAGATGAATGGTCCAGTTGTGGTCCTTAGGAGCGTCGTGTCCTATTTGAGGCCAACTTCTCCGGAGTTTGCTGAAATCATCTGCCTTCTGAGGGCTTGCCTGTTGCTTCATGGCTTGTGAAGTAAGGGTTGCCGCTTCCCGGCTCCAGCTGGATACGGGGATACTAATGGGCCTTTTGTTTACTTAAGGCGGACATCTACTTCTGGTAACGTGTTGACGTTGTTACCGGCATCTAGGGGATGCAGTTTTTTGTTGTACTGCTGACATCATCTTCTTAAGATGAACTGGCATAGTAGTATGACAAGGGGGAGGTGTGTTTGGAGTGGCACAGCACCTTGTGATCCCACCACCGCCACCAGTTTTGTAGCGGTGCTCACAGGTCCTTGAGGTGCCTACTGTTCTGCACCGACATCTGGTGTGGTCTCAGAAAATTTAGAAGTACTTCGGGTGGCTGTTTTTACTTTTGCGGAGAAAAACTAGCATAGCAGTCACCACTGCACGGTTAGGAATAGAGCGTCTATGTCCTATCTAAAGTTTTAGCACTATCTAATCGTTGGTTCACTGCCACCAGGTGGGTGGTTTAATTGCAAACCTTAGGCTTTAAATAAAAATGATTTGTAGTTAGATAAAACACCAGCAAATTAAATATTTCTAGAAGCAAACTGAGTTTAAAACTACTCTTGGTTTTAATAAAAAAGGGGAAAGAAAAACACTTTACATTGGCAAATAGTCTAAACATAGCTTTTCATGAAAGCACACAATTAATTTACAAAAATTATCGGCAACGAATTTACATTATAAAATTCACACTACAATTTCGAATAGAAATAGTTTTGTGGAGTTACCTCAACTCCTCCAAGTTAGAAAATGCAATCTTACAAATTTCAATCTGAGTCTAGTTTAAGATTATGTTTCAAGGCATCTTGCACAAGATCAAATCTACTTATTCACATTGAATCAGGCTAGCAAAATCAGGGCCCTACCATCGAAGACTGTGGTTCTGTAATAATGCTACGAGGTCTTGGTGATCGAAAATTAACTGTTTGGTTACGCTATGTAGTGTAAACAGAAAGAAAGCCGGTTTTTAGAAAGGGGACCTTAAACCCTTAAGTTATGGGAGGGGAGACCAGAAAATGCTGATGGTTTTAACTACCCATAATCACGATTCCAAAGTCAAAAGTTAAGTTTAAATCTTTAGAAATAAAGTTCCGAAAATTAAAATAAAGTTAAAACTACTTATCTAAACTACTACCTTGCCCGGCATGGCAACACTCGGATTAAGGACATCTGCTCCGACCGCCGTAGTAACGTCTGACTTGGATAGATAAGCTATGCTGTGGATTGAGAGCTGCTGGGGCTTTTTATGCTGGCAGGGAGGATTCAGGCTGCCTAAGTGCGGAATCAAGAGGATGCTATGCACCTCTGATTGGCTGAGGGCCAGGATAACAATGGAAAGTGGGAGGAGAAGTCGGCTAAACAAAGGGTTTGGGTGCAGAGCCGCTGGGAACAACCAGGCCTTTGTTAAAGAAGGTGCAAGGAGTTTTGAACTCAACAAAGTGAATTGGCCTGTCTTTTTAAACTACGATGTTATGCATCGCAACTATTGAAGGAAAGGCCGAGCGGCGGACTGCTGAAGGGGGGGGGGGCGAACTGTTTAGCTTAAATCTTTTTGCAAACGTGTTATTTAATAAAAGGAACGTTACTACAGTCGAAGTGACTTGAAGTTTGTAAAATAAAAATATACATTAGGAAAAAAAATGTCCGTCAAAATTCGTAGGACAGCTAGCCGGGACCAGTAGTGTTCAGAGACCTAGTTTTTGCTAAAGTTGCCCAAATACAATAAAATTAAAAGGTTAAATATACCAGCTTATTTCCTGAATAGCTAGAACGCATGAAAATTGGTGAAATATTATTGCAGCCGCTAATAATAAAAATTACAGTCGAAGTTTTCATAATAAACTTGGCCTTCGTTAAAATAAAAACATCAAGTGTTGGGTTTGTAGAATACATGTATGTGAGGGTTAAATACCTCCTAAAACAACACTAAGCTGGTTGGCTTTATGCCTGAATAAGAAAGAAAAGTAATTAAAAATTTGTAGAGTTTTGAAATGGCGATTGAAGAATTGCGTGCGGTGCCGGTCAGTTTGGAGACTTTTTCAAACTTGCGTAGTTAATTATTGACGAGGAAATTTGATGTTCTGCTTTCGCAGACGTCAAGATAAAATTCAGGTCTATTAAGGGCCGCAAATTTCAAACGTTTTGGTCCATTTGTCGAGGAGGTACATCACTTTGAAGACGGAGGTCTTTTTAGGCCTATTGAGCGCTAGTGAAAAAAATTGTTCGTTGCGAGAAACGATAAACTCTCAGGTTTTTGATGTTTTGAGTTGAGGTCTCCTCTTAAATCTGGTGGTGAAGACTATTACCTACAACCATATTGTATGATTTACGCAAACCAAAATTGCAGC
>JAHWFP010176713.1:0-10255 GCA_023313725.1 Lithobius niger
TGCTACAACACACGCAGCAAAAACAAGACCAGACATAATGCACAACCTCAAGGCAAAACCACCGAGCCACAAGACACGAGCCAGATACCAGTCATCCCTGACCCAGTGGTTGCTAGAAAACTACTGGCGCCACACTGCCCCAAAACCAAGGCAGCAGTGTACAAAATTCCATGTAGTGAGTGCCCAGCCATCTACGTGGGAGAGACAAGACGAGGAGTACACGTGCGTTTACTGGACCACATCACAGCCACCCGGACAGGAGACACCACCAATGGCGTAGGAGCCCACCACGACAGCACAAAGCACTCCATAAACTGGGAAGGCACCACCACTCTCCTGACCTCCAACTCAAGCAGTGACAGCCACCTCAGAGCCCTTGAATCAATTTCCATAAATCATCTAGAAAGAAGAAATATCCCTCTAATGAACCTTCAACCTCCTTCACACCCCACCATCAACCAGCTAGTCCACCCAGAAATCCAGAGCCTACTAGATAAAAAATGGAAAATCAACAACGCCGCCAACAACAACGCCAACAACGCACACCTCCCACGCCATAGAAATCAGTGGTCGCGGGCGCCGAACTCAAGAGGCTCCATAAATCAAGCACTACGATGTGAGGACAGCCAACGAACGACAACAAGAAAGCCTGAAGAAGAAAGACGTCGTGAAATTTAAAATTGTCTTTCGAAAATTAGCACATCACGAACAAACGGATGATGAACTTTGAAAAAGAGTATTTTTTCCGTCAATCATGGCAAGTAAATTTCAAAGTAAAACTCCACACAGTTGTTTCAACAGAATCAAACAGGCGTGATCAATCCATTGTCAAAAAATCCGCGCGGAGTGGCCAACCAGAATCTAAAATAGTATAATACTGGCTATCGCCAGTGTTAATAATAGAAACAAATCCTTAAAACTTCAGTCTTGCAGATGGCGTTTGCTAATTGGCATTGTTACATAATAATAATGTTTAAAACAATGTAAAACAATCAATCTGGTCGTTTAGAGCTCCATAACCCCTGAACCACTTGACCAATTAGAAAATGCCTTATGGAAAGGGCACATCTACAGAGCAATACCTGTAAAATGAGCTAAGAACCAGCTTCATAGGACAAATGGTTTGACCTGTAGAGAGGACAGACGAAAGTATCCCCAGAACAACAACAACAAGAGGCAGAAGAAGAAGAAGCAGAACAAGAAGTTGTCTATTTGGTCCCTCTCTGGATCTCGGATTTGGCCGGACCGAATTTCACAATTTTTGGACTGTAGAGAGGCCTTGACTAGTCGAGGCTGGATTCCAAATTTGGTTTTAAAATGTTCACTTTTGACGGCATTATGAGCTCTCAAAGTTAAGAGTTTAACACAGAGACCCTAGGCTGACCCTTACTGGCTATCGCCAGTGTTAATGATTAACTTCAAATAAATTTGTACATAGCCAGCAGTTAGTTTCCACTTGTTGTTATTAGTTTGAACTCTGACAGTAAAGCATGTTTTTTCCCTAGGTGGCAGCTTACTACCGCTTGCCTAGTTTTAACTTCGTCATAGCCCCAGAACCGCCGTTCTGTTAGTGAGCTAGGGTGACATGCTGTGCTAGATACTCAACAAAATTAGTAAAAAGTTATAACTACGCAATACCCTGATAGTATCCGCACCAGTACGATTAACGTCGTCCACCCGCACAGTTGTTTTGGTTGAACGCGACACTTTAAATTCCCTTTCACAATTAGCGGAATTGCAACCCTGCCTATATTGTTCCTCTGGAAATTTCCTTTCCAGTGATACCAAACAAAACCGGAAGTAACTACCGGAAGTGGTACTAATGAATTATGATTAATGCATAGTATATTCCGTAATGTAAATCTACCCCAAAACTAAATGAAAATTGCTTACTACGCAATTTTCAATTATTTCATTTAACGTTTGAAGTATTAGTCGGTGTTTATTAAATGAACATGGCACGCTATTTACCAAAATTGTCCCTTGATCGTCACAAATCAAGGTGCGAATTTTCGGTGGTCTTTTATCTTTTAGAAAGATCTCCCACCTCCCTCAGGCACTTCGAGCGCTGAATGCCTTTTGACTTGGAGAAACGGGAAGTTGGTTTGAATTTCCCGCACATGTTTGTTCTTCTGGTTCGGGAGGAGGAATAAGATGCAGCGAGCAGTGGCTCCATCTGTGGAGCTTGGGAAGAGATAGGAGGGAGGAGCGGTTTCCACTTGCAATTCAATCGTTGTGTCAATTCTGGTGTAATAATCCGATTGACATCGCAATGCGAGGCTTCCTGGTTGTTCATGAGAGATTTTTTGGCATCCTGGAAGTGATGGATGGAGATGCTATCCAAAGCTTGAAGATGTGGCTCAGACTGTGTGTCAGATTTCAAAAGCATTATGGTGCTCTTCCAAGCAATTTCGTGATTTTTGGAGATGTGGTGAGCAGCAACTGCACTTCGTCTGGCTTTCCGTTTCTCCACAGCCTTCATGTGTTCTCGAACTCGGGTGCTAATTCGACGTTTGGTTTCGCCCACATAGATGGCGTCGCAGTCCGAGCACGGGATAGCATATACCGCTGCCTTGTTCTGCGGGAGGCTGCAGAGAACCTAGGGGTCATCTGAGGGGGAGGAGGGGCAGTTGTGGTGTCCGTGGTTAGGTGTAGTGCCTGGTAAGTCGGTGGGATCACAGGACCGACTTCTTGCTCTGGGATCTAGTGTTGTATCGGTGGTTGACCCGCGTAGCTCCAGAGAAAGCTCCCTTGGGCCTGGCAGAGGTTCCTCGAAGAGAGGGGGTAGTAGCATCAGGAGGGTGCGGTGGCCCAGGCTCTGGAGGTAGTGGAGGCGTTGGCGAAGGAGCTGGGGTCTGGGTCTGCTTCGTCTTTGGTTTCAGCAGTGATTTCAGATTCGGGGGGTTGCGAAAAAAACATCGGACACCTCCACGGGAGAGGATTCGCATCACACGGTCTCCCTTGCTGGGGCAATAGGACACAACTTGGAAAGGTGCTGGGGACCGAATCTGAAATCACTGCTGCAACCAAAGAAGAAGCAGACCCAGACCCCAGATCCTTCGCCAACGCCTCCACCACCTCCAGAGACTGGGCCACCACACCCTCCTGCTGCTACCCCCTCTCATCGAGGAACCTCTGAAAGGACTAAGGGAGCTTTCTCTGGAGCTACGCGGGTCAACCACCGATACAACACTAGGTCCCAGAGCAAGAACGTCGGTCCTGTGATCCCACCGACTTGCCAGGCACTACACCTGCCCCTCCTTCCCCCACAGAAGACCCCGAGGTTCTCTGCAGCCTCCTGCAGAACAAGGCAGCGGTATATGCTATCCCGTGCTCGGACTGCGATGCCATCTATGTGGGCGAAACCAAACGTCGAATTAGCACCAGAAGGCTGTGGAGAAACGGAAAGCCAAACGAAGTGCAGTTGTTGCTCACCACATCTCCAAAAGTCACGAAATTGCTTGGAAGAGCACCACAATGCTTTTGAAATCTGACACACAGTCTGAGCCACATCTTCGAGCTTTGGAAAGCATCTCCATCCATCACTTCCAGAATGCCAAAAAATCTTTCATGAACAACCAAGAAGCCTCACATTGCGATGTCAATCGGATTATTACACCAGAATTGACACAACGATTGAATTGCAAGTGGAAAGCGCTCCTCCCTCCTATCTCTTCCCAATGTAGCGGTGCTTACAGGTTCTTGAGGTGCCTACTGTTCTGCACCGACATCTGGTGTGGTCTCAGGATTTTTAGAAGTACATCGGGTGGCCGTTTTTACTTTTACGGAGTGAAAAACTAGCATAGCAGTCACTACTGCACGTTTAGGAACAGAGCGTCTATGTCTTATCTAAAAGTTTGTGTACTAGCTAATCATAGTTTTGCTGCCACCAGGTGGGTGGTTTAATTGCTAACCTTAGGCTTTAAATAAAAATGGATTTTAGTTAGATAAAACACTAGCAAATTAAATCTCTCTAGAAGCAAACTGAGTTTAAAACTACTGTTTTAATAAACAGGGGGAAAACACTTTACATTAGCAACTAGTCTTTTTACAAAAATACACTGAATAGCTTTACATGAAAGCACAAGTGGATATAATAAATATCGGCAAAGAATTTACATTAAAATTCACTAAACAATTTTAAATAGAAAAAGGTTTTGGAGTTACCTATAGTCCTCTAAGTTAGAAAATGCAATCTTACAAATTTCAATCTCAGTCTTGTTTCAAGATTTTGTTTCAAGGCATCTTGCACAAGATCAAATCTACTCTTTCACATTGAGTCAAGCTAGCAATAATCAGGGCCCTAGTATTGAAGTCTGTGCTTCTCTAATTATGCTACAGGACCTTGGTGAATCTAACTTTACATGTTTGTTTACGCTGTGTAGTGTAACGGAGACGGATGCTACGACAGGAGAGGTGCTTGTAGCATCGCCGGACGCCTGGTGAAACTGGGTCTAACTTCCTATCGTTCTGACTTTGGTTTAGTACTTTTGGTTTCAAACAGCACAACTGCTACAGCCCGGCGTAGGGAATGGAGCATTGAGGTCCTGATCTAGGCCTAACTAACGATAAAAAGCGGGTATCGCTGCCACCAAGGTGGGAAAACTAGCTAAACTAAATTTGAGAGAATTGTCTTAAATCTTAACGTCTAGTTTCATCAAATAATAACTTGTTTGGCGTTTAAAACTCCTGGTTTTATTTTTAGTCAAACATGAAAAGATAGCACTTTACATTTTAAGTTATTTACACAACGGTAACTTAGTTTTTAGTGAAAAAAAAACAACGGAGAATTTTACATAAAAATTCGTGACTTTACATGAACTTGGATTGAATTCAAAAATAAATTACAACAATTTCAAACAGAAAAAGTAACTGAGTAGGCAACGGGGATTTCGCAAAAGAGCCCTCTATTTTATGCACAGTCACAGCTGATCGATAAAAGTAGACCTTAACTTAGTTATGTTTCAGATGGTGCTCCCAAAAGATCAAACCGTACCCATCGGAATTCACATTAGAAATGGGATTTAACCTCCATGAAGTGCTATGCTTCTGCAAATCTAACTGACCCCATGGCCTTTGTTTACATTTAGCTGCGCTAACGAAAACGGTGAAAAAAAGCTGGTTTTCAGGAAGGGACCGTGAACCCTTACGTTATGGCTGTTAACGTCCTAAATGCCGATGGCTTAACGAACCATAAGTTACTTTCAAGACTAGGGGTTAATTTAAATTAAACTATAAATTTTGAAATAAGAGTCCAAAAGATAAACTTTTAAGTTAAACTAAGTTACGTACGAACCAGCTACCTTAGCCCGGCATGGTAACGTTCGGACCGCGGCATCTCCACTCCCGACCGGCGTAGCTACCTCTAGCCTTGAGATTTCTGAGCTGTGCTAAGGTACTCTCTTGCAGTCTGGTTTTATACCTGCTGCTTGGCAGCCAGGAGGAGGGCAAGGGCGTACCCGTAGGAGAGCGACGGTGGGGGGGGGGGGGGGGGGGGGGGGGAGAAAGAGGGGAGGCGGACCCGTACCGGCGGGTCGGTCACTACCGGAAGTAGGCATGACAGCGCGGACGGGCAGGGTAGCTGAGCGCTCTGAGAGTATGGGGAATTGAATTCAGCGTTTCTATTGGAAGGGAATTGGTGGAGCTGACTTAACAAGGGAAATTTGCTGACTTGGGAGCGTCTAGAGGCCTGCGTGAAAGTGCAATGAGTTTAAACTCGTAACAACGTGAGAATAGGCCTATAAAATAAAACTACGATATTATGTATCGCAACTATTGAAGGTAGGGAGGGAAACGAAGTGTTTGCTCAGCTTAAACATTCGGATCGTATTTTAATTGAAGGAAAGGCTATCATTGTTTGATTTGGGTAGGTAGCCACGTCGGAGAGGAGTGGTTGAAGATGCCTAAACAAAATAAACATAAAATAAACACTGGGTCCGTTAAAATAAAGACAAACATAAATTTCGAGCTCCGGTAGGGTTCATGGCAAAAGTTACGTTACTAAACTGCATTTAGAGTGCCTAAATAAAAGATTAAATATACTAGCTTAAGTTTGGTTGGAATATAAAATATATTAGGTTAGTTTTAAGCGCAGGAGCAGACAAGTGAATTGTAGCGTCGGACATTTTTCATGAATAACCAAAGTCGTCACCGTAATTATAAATAAAAAATATCGTTCTAAGGGTTTGTACAGGGTTATGAGGTTAAGTACCTTCGCAGAGGAAGCCCCTCCTAGTCAAACAGTAAGCTGATGTTTTAGGCTTTATGCCTGAAAAAAATATGTAGTTTACAAAATATACAGAGTTTTGAAGTTCAGCCCTCAGGTTTTTGGTCGGTGGTGTCAAGGTGTCCTCAACACGAGTGTCTAATACAAGACCACGTTTACAGTAGAACAAACAGAAAGAAAGCCGGTTTTTAGAAACGGGACCTTAAACCCTTAAGTTACAGGAGGGGAGACCAGAAATTGCCGATGGTTTTAACTACCCATAATTGCGAACCCAAGTCAAAAGTTAAGTTAAAATTTAGAATAAAGATCCAAAAAATTAATTAAAGCTAAAACTAGTTATCTAAACTACTACCTTGCCCAGCATGGCAACACTCGGACTGGGGGACATCTCTGCTCCGACCGCCGTAGTAACGTCTGACTTGGATAGATGAGATATGCTGGCTACGGGACTGCAGGGCCGGTGGTATATATGGGGGAAGGGGAGGGCAGACGTCCGTGACGACTGCACGTTTGGGCGGCAAAGAAAGGCAGGCCACCCTGGAGGAGGGAATTCTGTGTTAGTCCCAAAATGAGCTGTACCACGTGAGGGCCCTAAAGGGAACTGTAACGATCTGAATTGGCCTTCAAAAGGAAGAGACCAGGGGGTCCACACCGATGGGCCGGAGCTTCTGAGCTATGAGTGGCTGGATCCAGGACCGCCGGAGCCGTTGAGGGTTTAGGGTTTTGGAAGGGCCTGATGAATTGATGGAAACGCAACAGTCCAAACTACGATGTTATGCATCGCAACTATTGAAGGAAGGGGGGGGGGGGGACGAAGTGTTCAAGCTCAAATTGTATTTCAGACGTGATATTTAATAGAAGGAACGTTACTACGGTTGAAGTGACTTGGAGTTTGTAAAATAAAACAAAATACACACTGAAAAATTAAATGTCCGATAAAATTCGTAGGAAAGCCAGCCAGGATCAGTAGGGTTTAGAGACCTAGTTTTTGCTAACCAGTTGCCCAAATATAATAAAAATAAAAGTTCAAATATACCAGCTTATTCCCTGAATGCTAGAACGCATGAAACATAGTGAAACACCATTGCGGCCGCCAATAATAAAAACCACAGTCGAAGTCTTCATAATAAACTTGGCCTTCATTAAAATAAAAACATCAAGTGTTGGGTTTTCAAATACATGTATGTGAGGCCAAATACCTCCCAAAACAACACCAAGCTTGGTCGGCTCTATGCCTTCAAGAAAAGCAAAGTAATTACAAATATACAAATGTTTTCGAAAATGGCGATTGGAGAATTGCATGCGGAGTTTGGAAGCTTTTTCAAAATGGTGTAGTGAATTATTGGAATGGAATTTTACGTATCTGTTTCCGCAGAAATCAAGGTAAAGTTCAGGTCTACGCTGCAAATTCCAAACGTTTTGGTCCATTTTTCGTGGAGATACATCAAATTGAATACTGAGGACTTTTTAAGCCTATTAAGCGCCAGTGAGCGCTAAGAAAAAAAATTGTTCGTTACGTGAAACGATCAACCCTCAGGTTTTTGACGTTTTGAGTTGAGGTCTCCTATCAAATCTGGTGGTGAAGACTAGCTTCTTTACACCAAGCTCCACAGATGGAGCCACTGCTCGCTGCATCTTATCCCTCCTCCCAAACCGGAAGCACAAACACGTGCGGGATATTCAAACTAACTTCCCGTTTCTCCAAGTCAAAAGGCGTTCAACGCTCGAAGTGCCTGGTGGGAGATCATTCTAAAAGATAAAAGACTACCGAAAATTCGCACCTTATTTTGTGACGATCAAGGGACAATTTTGGTAAATAGCGTACCATGTTCATTTAATTTCTGTGTTACCAAGTAAAACAATGAGCCTTTCGGCCTATCGTATTAGTCGGAGGGATTAGCTTGGCGAAATAGCTTGGCGTTTGATATCACGACTCCCCACAGCCGAAAAGCTTGGCGGGAATCCTTAACAAGTTTTGTTTTGGGGTAGATATCAGTAATTTCTGGTCCAAATTGATGAAATCCATTTTTTTTTCTTAGTAATTATGAAATGAAAACAGCAATCTAGTTTCTGGTCCATTTCTTTTTCTTCTTGTTTTTTTTGGTTTCGTTCGATTTTGAGGACAGCTGTCACCTTTTTTCATTTGATTAACATTTTTATTAGTATTGCAGTATCTCCTTGCAAACGCATGAATTTATTTAATGTTCAGTTTGGCATTGTTGCATAATAACAATGTTTAAAACAATGTAAAACAATCAATTTGGACGTTTGGAGCTCCCTAACCCCTGAACCGCGTGACCAATTAGAAAGGTCCATATGAAAAGGGCACATCTCCGTACCAACACCTATAAAATGAGCTAAAAACCAGCTTTATTCACTGCATGGAAGAATTTATTTTCGTGATACAAAAAAATCGTTACCAGTAGTAAGTAACCAGTACCACCACCAGTACCAGTAAGTTACCAGTAGTAGTAATTAGGAAAATATCAACGGTATTCAGGTCGTTTTTTCAAAAAGAAAACGTTAAGCTATGGGTCTAACAGTGACTTTTATGTTGTCAGGCGACCAAAGTCTCTCGATCAAACAAGTTTCAGCCTTTTCTGTCGCATTGTTATTTATCCTCACATGCCTGAAAACAGCCAAACTCCCTTTTCTGTAAAGACACAACGTGTCTAGTGGCCGCCATGCTCATATATACATATTATCTGGATGTTATCGTTTTATCTTGGAGGGCGACACACTAGCGTGTGTCTTGATAATAGCGCCCCAAATTGAATGAATTGTATAAAGAAGCAGCAGGCTTCTCATAGAACATTTTCTACCACCATGAACTTTCACTAAAACTGCAAAACTGCGTCGGCCGACATAGGCCTAGCTTCTTAAAAACGAACGATCTTTTCACCATATCTCAGCCGAAAATGGACCAATTCAATCGAATCTTTTACACCAATAAAGCCCTGAATTTTATCTTTAATTCTTTGCAAACAGAATCTTAAAATCTGTTTCCAACAGTGGCGTAACTACAATGCTGCAGCACCTGCAGTCGCAGGGAGGCGCAGAGGCGCCGGGGGCACAGATGAAATGGAGAAAAATTCTATTATAAAACAAAACTATTACTGAAACAATGTATTTAATATTTACATTAACTGTAACCAAAACATATTATTAATTTGAAGCATGTGTTCTAAATTTGGATAAACTTAATAGTCATCTTACCTTTACAGTTAAACTAAATCTTTCAGCTAACCCTTACGAATGTATGGAGTGGTGCGCTGCCAGAATCATAACATGTTTAAAAAGTATACGTTATGTGTTAGCCAGATATTGTGATTGACGTTGCACCATACGGATATGCTTGTTTCAATGAATTTTAAGTACGTATCGCATGATTTGAATTACTTCAAACGAAACTAAGCCAACTACTGTGAGTGAATGGATGCTAGATATAGCTCGAATCATTATCGTTAAAACTTAAGGCCACTAAAAGTTAATTACGTGATTCTCAGGAACGTACGCATGGTTTTTTTCTTAGCACATGAAATGTATAAGCGATAGTAAAAAAAAAAAAATTCCGATCATGCATCAATGCTCTCACCAAACACTTTCTGGAGCCGATGACTTCGTGAGTCCAAGTACCATTTAAACGATGGCTTCGAAACGAATCTAAGGGCTTTTCATAGGCGTGTCACCAGTGACGGCGTCAGGACTGAATTGTTTGGGGAGCCGACAGAAGGCATATCTGGTAAAGGAGTGGACCAAGGACTTTTTTTTTCAAGTCAGCCGTATTAGGCAATTTTATTCCGTTTAATTCAACTGGAGCGTAACGTAAGCTTCAATGCAGTGCAATACTTTTATAAAAGCAGCCTTATAAACGCTTAAATTAGGTTACACATAGCTTATGTTGTGAAGTTGCTATAAAAACAAATAAATAAATAAATTAAATAAAAAATAAAAGCTCATTTTATTAATTTGATTTCAAGTTTAGCCTGCAAGTTTTTTTTATTGTTTTATTTTCTGTTGGTAACCTAA
>JAHWFP010176713.1:12430-25525 GCA_023313725.1 Lithobius niger
CTAAATTGCAACTAAACTAGGGTTTGGGGGCTTTATGCCCAAAAATAAGAGGTATAAAATCAAATACAAAAATACAAGAATTAACAATGGCGGCCATGATGAAGAAGCGCTGCTAGTGGTTTTGGTTGATCTTCAAATGTAGATTTGAGAATCTTTCAGATGGAAAGTCCAGATTTGGGCTTCCCCAAGAGTCTTGTATTTGGACCGGCTATTGAATGTCGAAGAGTTTGTAAGAATCGGACCATTATTGCAAAAACGGCTGGATATGCCTCGGCGAGGCATTTGGATGCCTCAAGAAAAAAAATTTCAATTTTTCTTTTTTGGGAAAAACAGGCGTTTTTCGGTGGCGCTCGTTTACAATCTGAAAAATCATGAATAAAAAGTAAAAAAAAAAAAAACACTGCACCAGCGTCATTTTTTTTGGTACCACTCCTGCGAACCGTTTAACTAAATTTTAGCAGCCAAAAAGCTAGTGATAGCGACCATTTGGAATTAAAAGTTAACTGCAAACTCTGGCTACTCAATGTATCCCAACATGTCGATCAGAGAGAGATTGGCCAGCCAGAAAAAATGTCCCCTGATAGAAAGCATGTGAGAGAGAGAATTGGAAGGTTGCACGACAGTACATAAGATCTAGAAGCGTGCTAGCACTTCGCCCATCAAGTTAGTCATACATGGTTAGTGCATATTATTTTATTGCTGTTCAATGGCATCGGATTGTTGGCGTCAACTGTTGTATTAAATCAAACATATATCCCATTATCTAAGCGAAGACTAGCAACTCCATGCTGATGACGAGCCGCCAAAATATCAGAAAGTTGGGGAAATCGTGTATATCTGCAGCGTAATGATTTTTAAAAACATTACAGTAATTATAATAAATTGTTAAATACTAATGCTGTTCTTGTTGTAATACTCATAATTAACATTTTGAATTTTGTAACTATGACTCAGAAAGTTGTTAAAACTTCGAGTTAATTAACAAGCAATAAAATAATAAATTAATAACATTAGTAATAACATTTTAGTAGTTACTGAACATGTTAAAGAGACGAATATTTGCTGTTGGTTGCATTGGTGTTGCTTCCTTTAAAGTGTCACTATCACCGATTGAAAACCGAACGAAAATACTGTGGCGCCATCTAGCGGTAGTGATATTGTTAATCTTTACAGCTTGCTCCCAGGTGCCTGAGTACGTACCAAATTTTCACTCAAGAATTGAGGAGGTCGTGGTTTGTTTGTTTCGTTAAAAGAAATACCGTAGTGCATTCCTTTGCTTGGTGCAAGCAACTGATAGATAGTACAAGATAGCGCTAGATGTTGCCAGATTCTGCCGACTTTCAATTGGTGATAGTGCCACCTTAGAGCAATATGGGGCCACTTTAATACTGAACATTATTGTTCCTTGCGCCTACAGTAACTCTTGCTTCGGCAGAACGACAGTTTTCGAAACTAAAAATCATAGAATTACCTCAGGAGTACTATGTTGCAAAAGCGGTTCAAGGGGCTGACCATATTGTAAAGGGCTTTATAGCCGAAAACCATTTTGGAGAGGATACCTGGACTCCAGTTGTCAAAAAAACCTCAGGGAGCCTTCGTTTTCCGAGACGAACATTTTTTTTTTCTTTGGCAACTCAGCGCCAAAAGACCTCCAACTTTGAACCACTGTATCTCCAGAAGTTACCATCCGAATTGACCAAACTTAGTCTCCCTTAACAGCCACATACATGAACTTTCATCCCCCGGAAACAGAACTCAAAATTTCCTTCTGGTTCTCCAGCTACAGCCTTATGAAAAAGTCACCAAACTGGGCCGCGACGCACCCACTTCCGGTCATCGTAACTTCAACATTTTGTACATTTGTAATTACTTCTTTTTATTTTCTTCTGGGCATAAAGCCAAATTATGTTAGCTTAGTTGTGGGTTAGGAGGGGCTTCCTTTGCAAAGGTACTTAACCTCATGATTAGGTTGTTTTGGAACAGATCTTTTTAAGAATTCTTTGAGTTTTAATAGTAGTATAAGCTAGCAGCATTTGGTTGGGTCCAGTCGGGCTGAGAGGAATACTAAAACAAACATATATACACTAAAATTCATGTCCGGTAGAATGCCGATGTCTAATTACTTGGACTAATGGCAGCGTTTCTGGGGGCAAAAGATTATTATAAAAGGCTAAATAAGAGAACAAATGGTCTAGCTCAGTTGTATGCTAAAACGCATAAAGTTAATTTGGAGGTTTGAACCTTAAAGTTAACGGACAATGTTTGATCTAAGTGGAAATTTTTCATAGTTGTTGCGATCGTTCAAACACAATAAAAAATATCACACTTTAAAAATGGTTGTACATAGAACAGAGGAAGCTCCTCCTAAATTGCAACTAAACTAGGGTTTGGGGGCTTTATGCCCAAAAATACAAATACAAATACTGCCCTAATTCATGCGTTTTAGCATTCTTCAATGTATTATCCATTAATCTTTTGATATTTTAATTTGCCCCGGGAACCCAACCCAGAGCTCGACATGTTTATTTAACTTAAAATTTTACCGGACACGAATTTTCGTTGTACATATTTTTCTAAAAATCGCCGATCGTGACCATCATTTCCCGAGCCAAACAAACTAGCTTTTCTTCTAGTAATTCAGAATATCTTATAAAGATCTGTTCCATGCAATCCGAAAGTCACGTCTGTGCATTATACCTCATTTTTTTCTCCCCCCCCCCAACCTAGTTGTGGTGTGTAACACTGCAGTTTTCATTAAAGTTTGTAACATTTAATAGTAGTGATTTATTCATTACCCAAACTCACGTTCTAAGCTTTAACCAGAGCCTATTCACAATGTGCATATGTAAATAAACAATCCATAGTCCATTTCCCAATGTAAAGGCCTTTCACAAAGTTCAAGTGTTGAAAACTCAATTTGGCCGATCTCTAACCATTCCCTACTCCTTCAAACGGCTCTGCACCAAAACCCTTTGTTTAACCGACTTCTCCCACTTTCCATTGTTCTCCTGGCCCTCAGCCAATCAGACCACCGCAGCTCTCCTGCCCGTCCGCGCGAACTTTGGGTCCCCAGCATAAAAAGGCCCCCCAACCCTCACTCGATAGCACAGCTCACAGATCTCAAGCTAGAGGTGGTCACGCCGATCGGGATAGGAGACGATGGCGTCCGAATGTTGCCATGCCGGGCAAACGGTTGTGGTTCGTATTTACGTAGTTTAAAATTGAAAATTATAATTTAGGCCCCCCAAACCTAATTTATTAGTTTAATTTTAAAGGCTTCTAGCTTCGAGAAATTATGGATCTAACTTTTACTATCGGCAGTTTCTAGTCTAAGTTAACCATAACGTCAGGATGGTTCCCTTCCTAAAACCATGTTATCTTACTTACTTTATAAACTAATATAAGTAAAAGTCTTCTTAAATTGCTAGTGTTTGTCGAGGCATAGCTAGGCAGATTTAATAAGAAGTTTATTATGATTTGAAGGTGCACTTCTTACCACTAAAATGTAAACCCGATTCATAATTTGCTGTTGTAATTGGGAGGTTGAAATAGACCTGAAGCTAACTTCCTAGATGTAAAGTTGTTTATTCTGAAACCGTAGCTCGGTAGTGAAATTTATATTCAAATTTTCCTGTTGCTTTTAATTTAAAAGTGTTCTTGTATCAACGTGTAGAAATTGTAACTTTTGCGATGTTGATTTGTTAACTGTCTAAAATAAAACCAAGGGTTTTAAACGTCAGTTCGTTTCCCCCCCTCGTGTTGATTGTAGAGTTAGATTTAATGTCAACCATTACTTGCTAGATAACTCCAGTTTATTACAATTAACGTCACTCCACCATGGTGGCAGCGCGTACCTAGTGTAAATAGTACTTGTTAAACCTACATTATTGTTAGGACATTGTCACTCCGTTCCCTACATCGGGCCCGTAGCCAAACTGTGCTTTGATAAACACACAAATCACGTGAAAGTATTATTTTAACCAAGACCAAAGTCAACCAGATGTCGGGGATGTTACAAGCACCTCAGCCATCATAGCATCCGCCGTTACAATTTGGTGGCAGCGGTGGGATCAACAGGTGCTGTTCCCAACAAGCGTTTCCCCCCTGCCATGCTACCGTACCGAATTTGCAGTTGAAGAACCCTTCAACTAGACGTCCGCAACTCAGCCCTAATAGTTGCCCGAAAATGATGCCTGTGACTCCGTCAAAATAGTCACTCCATCCGATGCCTGTACTGAAGCCAAAAACAGTACGTTCCCCCGCCCCCGACCCTGCGTCCGCAGCCGACCCTGGAGCCGAGAAGTAAAAGCCGCAGCTTTACCGTGAGAGGAAATTCTGCCCGTGCCAACTCGATGCCCGCATCTTGCCGGCGCTGGTGAAGGAGGATCCGCCCACCCCGGAAGCAGGAGCTCCGTTACCGCCTACAGTGGATTGTGTAAACCCCATCCCCAGTTCCAGTGAAATAGACGTTCTATTTGGATTTTGTGCAAGCCTTCTACAACCAGTGGTGGAGGATTGGATTAGGACTTGACTGACCAATCAGTGATTGAGTATTTGGGTAAGTGTACATGAGATATGCTGTAGGCCGCCAAGCCGAGTGTTGTAATTAGATTCATTATTTTAATGGTTTATTTATTCATACACCAGAGTGCTAGGAAGGTCTTAAAGGTGTATTTATTGTATATCTTGCTGGATTTGGGAGAGAAGAGTTTTTAGTAACTCGCTCTGCTCAAATGTTTTAACGTAAATTAATTTGCGGCTGCATTTAATTTGTTTTTCATTTATAAAAACTTTATTTTTGAAACGTAACGTTAAAAACTAAAAATGTCCGAAATGGAGACTTTAGAAGAGATCATTCTTGATATTCAGAATAAAGAACTGAAAAAGGCCTGTTTGAAACTCAGTTTTACTGTAAGTGATTCTCGAGCCGAGTCACAGAAAATCTTAAGAGCGGCGCTCGAAGATAACAAACTAGACTTAGATGAACTCTCTGATTCATTAGCAAGCGCTATTGAAAAGAGAGATGCTGCCATTCTGGCAAAAAAAGAATTAGCAGCTAAAGAGAACGAGCTTTTCTTAAAAGCGGAGGAACTTAAATTAAGAGCCTTAGAAATAGCAGATGCGGATAAACGCAGAATTCATGAACTAGCCCTGAAATACCAAGAAGCCCAAATTAGAGACAGAGAAGCTTTAATTAGGGACCGTGAAAGGGATAAAGAAGCCCAGTTAAATGCCCAAGAGTTAGCCAAACTCAATTTGCAGCTCGAAATAGCTAAGCTAAACGCTGCTAACGTTAATGTAAATCTTACTGCGGCTCCGAACGGAGGTAACGGCGCTCCCCCAAATCCAGTTGTTAAACATGGGAAAAATGCCGATGTTGATCGTCTAGTGACAAGGTGGACTCCGAACACGGAAATCAATAGTTTTTTTTTAAATATTTGAAAGAACTATGACGACGCAAAATATACCTAGAAATCAATGGAGCACCGGTTTATTACCATTAATGGGTGATGTGCTAATCAAAGTGTGTGACCAATTAACGGAAGTAGAAATGCAAGATTACGAGGTTGTAAAAATTAAATTGCTTGACAGGTTTGTCCAAACTAAAGAGTCGGTTCAAACTGCATTTCGTTCTCTTGAAAAAGGTAGTGAACAATTATATCAAGATTATTCCTTTGAGTTGAAGACTTTATTTTCACGATGGCTTTCTTTAGCCAAGGTTAATGGGGATTTTGATAACCTGGTTAACCTAAGGCTTTTAGAGCAGTTCACGAAATCTTGCCCTGTTCCCTTGCGCAAGTGGTTGCCCGATCAAGTTAAGACTGGCACCCAGGCCGAGGCGGCCAAATTAAACTTATTTCTCAAGAATAATGAGAAAATTCTCACCTTGTTACTGAAAGCGAGGCTTTTCCTTTTCCGATACACAGTCTGTCACTTGCTTTACTTTGCATTTGCGAGCAAGTGATAGTTCATTAAAATGCGCACGTTTTCCTGTGTCATTTTGAACTGTGACTGAATACACTGGTGTGTTCCATGTTCACCTGATGAACACTTATCTGTGTGCGAAAGTTTAGCATTGCACAAGGTATACGCCACACAGTAGCGCTGTGACCGTCGATTAAATTTCATGGTGCTGAACTAGCCACTGTGTCAGTTTTTCCAGAGTGGCACAGTGAGAATTGCCCTAAAGTTTGCGAAGCACAGATTCACTTGTTGGTTATGCAGCAGACCATAGTGATCTTGAATTACCACTGTGAAAGCCTTTCTAAAGAGCGTTCAATTTGTTTGGCCATGTACACGGCCAACATGCTCCCTGCGAAGATGTGTTTCTTCATCTCTCGAAACACTAGTATTGCGCAGTAAGAGACATGAAGACGTTCCGGTAATTCCAAAAACCTGCCACTACAGTCGTAAGAAGAAACCCTGATCCATCGACCCAAGACGCAGCCAGAGCAGGGAGCTCATAGCCCCAATTTTACTTGGCAGGCCCTTTGATTACTTCGCAGATTCATCGACCAAGCTTCCTCGTATTGTAGAAGGTGGTATCACGTCACCGGAGATTAGATCTTTCAGCAGGAAAGGTGAAGGAGGTCTAACCTGAATTCCACCTGTCGAGTGCGATGTAAACGCGGTCTCGTATCAGACGCTCGTGGTGAGGACACCTCAACACCACCGAAGAAAAAACCTGAGGGCAGTATTCTTCCACACCAGAAGAACAATCGTCTATATGGCGATTTCACTTTAAAAATGTAAATATTGTACATTATTCCTTTAGGCATAAAGCCAAAACACTTTTCCAGCTTAGTTATGTTGTAGATGTTGAAAACACGATATTTTTTATTTGTAACAGGTGACGACTTTGATTATTTATGAAAAATGTCCGATGTTCAAACCAGTTTAAAACTAACCTAAACTGCGATATAGCCCTTTAAAAACTAGCTGGAACATTTAATCTTTTGATTTGTGCACTTAATGCATTTTGGTAAACTTAACTTCTTGCCATGAACCCTACCGGAGCTCCAATGTTTATGTTTGTATATTTTACGGACCCAGTGTATATTTTTATGTCTATTTTTTTATAGCATCTCCATCCAAACTCCGACCGTAGCAAACCTCTAAAAACGAAAACAAACTAGCTTTCCTTCGTTAAAACCTGCATTGTATATAGCAGTTTCATTCCCAAAGTCAAATAATTATTCTGTGCATTACACTTCGTTCCCCCCCCCCTCCTTCAATGGTTGCAATGCATAACATCGTAGTTTATTTAATAGGCCTAAAAATCAAGTTGTTATGAGTTGAAAACTCACTTGCACATTCAAAAACCAGGCCTCTAACGTTTCCAAGTCGGCAATTCTCTTTGTCAATTCAGCCTCCGCAATTCCCGTCCAACCAAAACACTGCCTTCAATTTCCCATCCAACCAGAGCGCTCAGCTACCCTAGCCGTCCGCGCTGCCATTCCGACTTCCGGTAGTGACAGCTCGGCCGATCTAGGTCAGTCTCTCCTCCTCCAAGATGTCGGCCTCCTCTTCCCCGCTCGCCCCCACGAGGAGGAGCACTTCAGGAGGAGCACTTGAAACAGGGAATCGATGCAGCAGTGTGCGAAAGAAGGTTACTTCTGCGGTGTGAGTACGCGAGTCGTCAGGAGATGTAGTAGGATCGAGTCCTAGAGGGATCAGGACTCCAGATAGAATAGAGTACAGTATATCAGCAGAAGGTTTCGAAGAAAGAACTATGGAGAGATGTGGTAAGAATGTAGCACTAAAAAACGGACCGATTCGGTGAAGCTTGTTATTCGATGCCTGACTCCACTCCCGTTGTGCTGACGAGTTGCCGACTTTCTTCGTTATTGTTCGGTATAGGACCGGGTTTGTGAAATCTCCTGAACGGAATCGTAGACGGCGTGATGAATAGAAGAAAAGGAATCGGATCCCGATTGTAAAAATGAAAATGCACATCACGAATATCAGTTGATGAGTAAGTATCAGGAGTCATTTTATGAAGCAAACCTCTGCACTGGTTGTTGTTGGTTTTTTTTTTTTGACGTGTTCAATGATGATAGAGAAGAAAAAAGGGAACCGTGCGAGTAGTAATGATCCTAAGTCTGGACAGTGGACTCCCGAATCGGGAGCAGAATCCCTCGCGGTTCGAAGTGGCTTCATGAAAAGAGGGATCGGAGAATTTTGAGGAATCGGAAATCTTAAGAGCGCACACGGAATCCTAAGGCGACTCCTTTCGCCTTCTTCCGGTATGGGGAGCAAGACAGGGATCTGGTAGAGGTGTCAGAGTGCCGAATGATACCGGTAAAAACCGGGAAGAAAGGAAGGCGCGTCATCGTACTGCCGAACCGAATAAGATGACCAGGCTTGGCATGAAGGAGAGGCAGCGGCTTGAGACCATGCGGTTTCCGAGGGGCACGGATCGGGTGGAACTGTAGAGTAGAGGCCGGTCGTCATGGATGCACAGCAGAAGGAGAACGGGCCGATTCCAGAGGAATCGGATCCGCGGATGAACCAGGAGAAATCGAAGGCAGGTTTGGGATCGGAAGAGTTGGAGCTGATTCACGATTTGGGATCAACATGGGGTCAAACCAGGGCTAATCTGAATCAAACATTTGAAAACCTCAAGTACTGGGGTCTGCTGTGGCCAGTTTGGGGTCAGTTTGGGCCCTTGTGACCATTTTGGGACTTAAATTGGGTCTATTTGTGACCAAATTTTTCTGTAAGGGGCTGAATGTCATTTCGTCAGTAGTCAACCCCCGGAACTCGTGTTATCTAAACACATACATGAGTGGTCCGTGAACGGTAACAAATGCCGTGTGCTGCGTGATACTGGATCTACCCACGATGTAATTGCTAGAGACTTAGTTAAGCCTGAGTAATTTATGGGCGAGTATACACACTGTCATAACGCCCTTACCGATCAAACTACGGCCCACGCCATTGCTTTAATCAATGTACAGTATGGGCCTATCCAGACAGAGGCTCTGGTATCCGATTTTATGGGACCCCACTTTTCTATGTTGCTTGGGGTGCCTTCCCAAACCAAGCTAGAGGAAAAAGGTTTAACCTCCCTCCCTGCTTACGTAAACGCTACCGCGCGTGCCGCTAGCCAGTTGCCAGTCGTTAAGCATAATTACCGTGAGGTGTTAAGCGAGAGCGATGAGGAGTCATGTGATAATAATGGCTCAAGCATGACCATTCCCCCCGACGCCCCGAGCGGCTTCGTAAGCACTAAACCAGACGATCTAGACACGGCCATTCTTGGACCACAGTCGGAGCAATTTTCAAAACTGCTAGACATTGACCAAAATAAATTCGCAACTTTGCAACGTAGTTGTCCCTCGTTACAGGCTTGTTGGAAATACGCTGAGCTGCCAGAAAGCCAAATTGTTTTTCGTAGAAAACGGGTTGTTATTTCGCAAACCCTTTCGTCCTGACGGAAGACCGTTAATTAAGAGAGTTAGTTCTTCCTCAGGAATGTAGAAGTTTGGTGTTAAGCACTGCACATGCTAATGCATGGGCTGGCCACTTAGGGCATTCTAAAACTAAGGAAAGAGTGCTGACTAACTTCTATTGGCCTAAATGTTTTACTGACATTGAGACTTTTGTAGCCACTTGTTTGACCTGCCAAAAAAATGGCAAAACGGGACAAAAATGTGTTGCTCCCATGGTGCTTGTTCCCATGGATGGAGAACCCTTTAATCGATATATAGTTGATATCGTGGGGCCCATCAGGCCTACTAGTAAGGTCGGGTTTAGATATATTTTATCCCTCTTAGACCCAGCAACAAAGTTTCCGGAGGCTGTGCCCCTTAAAGAGGCCAACAGCCAAAGTGTCGTTGATGCCCTCCTACTTGTTTTTTCTAGACTAGGGTACCCCAGCGAGCTCCAGTCTGACCTGGGCTCAGTTTTTATCTCAGAACTTACAACATTATTTCTTGAAAAATGTGGAATTAAATGTGTAAATTCGAGTGTTTGTCACCCCCAATCAAATAGCGTTGAGCGATTTCATCGGACACTCAAAGCGGTGCTGAGAGCTGTCACTCATGAGCATCCCCAAGACTGGGAACAATGCCTCCCGGGCTCCATGTTTGCCCTACGTACTGCTCCCCATGAGAGCACTGGCTTCGCGCCAGCCGAAATGGTCTATGGCCGAAATTTAAAGGGCCCTCTTGAGCTTGTAAAAAGCCAATGGGTAGAACCCGACGTTCATCCATCTGTCCTAGAGTATATCTTGGATTTACTCCAACGATTTAAATACTCAAGGGAACTCGCACAAGAACAAATTGTGAAGAGTCAACTCAAAAACAAACAGTATTATGACGCTAAGGCAGTTGAACGGAAGTTCAAGGAAGGTGATAAGGTTCTGGTCCTTAAACCGGCTCGTGCCAATAAACTTGAAATTTATTGGGATGGCCCATGTGAAGTATTGAAACGCCTTTCTGATACAAACTATCTAATCAAGAAGTCTTTTGGTTTGCAGAAAGAAACAGTGTATCATATAAATCTTCTCAAACCTTACCTGGCTAGGGAAGGGGCCTGTAATCATTCATATAATGAAGAAAGGGAGTATAATCCCTCTGACCACGTATGGACTGGTCAACCTGGAGACGGCCATCTTACCGCTCAGGAAGCCATAATCTTTTTAAGAAAACTGGCAATTTGTCTGAATCTCAGAAAGCCGATTTGTTACAAATCTTTGAAAAAGGGGATGGTGTTTTTTCCACTCTGCCGGGTCGTACCGACCTCGTTACCCATGATGTCGAACTTGTAGATACCCAAATTAAGCCCTGCAAATATTATCGCCATGCGAAGTTTGAAAGGGATTTGATTGTAACAGAGATCAGCGCATGCTAGATCTAGGCTTAATCGTGGAAACAGATGGATCCCCCATGATCATTGTTCAAAAAGAGGACACAAGCCCACGCCCTGTAGCAGACTACAGGGAACTCAACAATAATACGGTAACTAAAGATTACCCTATCCCAAATATAGAAGAATACATTGAACGTACAGCCAAGTGGAAATTTATTTCCATTTTTAATTTAAATCGTAGATTCTGGCAAGTGCGCTTGACGCCACAGGCTTCATTAGCAGCCACCATCACAACTCCAATTGGGAACTTTGCTCCCCTCATGATGAACATGGGGATGAAAAACGCTCCATTTTGGTTTCAGAAGCTAATGGACAATGTCACTCGTGGCATGGAGGAGTTTGTGACACCCTTCCAAGACGACACTGCTGTGGGGGCCGAAACGTGGCCTCAGCATCTCGACAATGTTTTCAATTTTCAATGTTGTCAAGAAGGCCGGATTGACTGTTAACGCAAAAAAATCGCAGGTCGCTTGCAGCAAGGCTACCTTCTTAGGTCATGAAGTTGGCAATGGATCTCGTTCCCCCTCTGAGGTGAAAGTCCTTGCGGTGCAAAAGTTTGCACGTCCTCAAACCAAGAAAGATGTCCGTTCCTTTCTGGGCCTGGTGGGCTATTACCAGCGTTATATCCCTCATTATTCTGAAATTTGTGCTTGTCTAACAGACTCCTTAAAAAGGACGCACCAGACCCAGTAACCTGGGACAAATCAAAGCAGCAGGCTTTTGATACTTCGGAAAACTCATTAGTGACGTTTCCTGTCCTAAGAGCGCCTGATTTCAACCAGACCTTCATTTTGCAATGTGATTGTTCTGAGAGGGGTATGGGCTGTGTACTGTCACAAGAATTTGGAGATGAAGAACACCCCTGTCTCTATGTGTCAAGAAAACTGACAGCTAGGGAATTAAGGGACTACTGAGAAAGAATGTGCTTGTTTGATCTGGTCAGTTGCTAAATTATGGCCTTATATTTATGGGACAAAATTTGTCATAGAATCAGATCATAACCCGCTACATTGGCTCAAGCAAATGTCTGGGAAAACGAAAATTTTAACCCCGATTAAAATTAGTTTTTACTATCCTAAAATACTTACCTTCATTATGTGCTAAATCGTTTCAATTTGCTCTTTTAATTGCCCGGAATTAAATTGAAACTCCTATTTACTGTTTCAATCCGTATTATGGTGAGTTTAGCTCTCCCGCCGCTAGGGGCGCCGCGCCTTATTTCATACTGATATAGCGCTTGCCTGCTCACTTTTGTTTTGGCCCATATTCCAGTCTGGAAGCAACGGGTTCTGCGATAGCGGGGAGGAAGGGTGGGTTCTAATGAAGGTAAGTATTTTAGGATAGTAAAAACTAATTTTAATCGGGGTGTAAACGAGCGCCACCGAAAAACGCCTGTTTTTCCAAAAACGAAATTTTTTTTCCTCGAGGCACCCAAATGCCTCGCCGAGGCATATCTGGCCGTTTTCGCAATAATGGTCCGATTTCCACAAACTCTTTAACGTTTAATAGCCTGTCAAAATACAAGATACTTGGGGAAGCCCAAATCCGAACTTTCCACCCGGAAGTACCAATAAACCACGTTTGAAGATCGCCTCAAAACTACCTCAGCGCTCCTTCTACATGGCCGCCATTGTAAAACTCTGTATTTTTGTATTCGCATTTTATTCTTTTCCTTTTAGGGCAAAAAGCCCGAACATATTAGCTTAGTGCATTGTAACAGAATTTTTACAGACTACCAATTTGCAGTGTGATATTTTTTATTGTGTTTGTCGGCCGCAATCCATATGAAAAATTCCACAACGATCGAATTTTAACTTTAAAATTTTAAACGTTAAATGTTTCCAATAACTTAATGCGTTATAGCATTCAAATAAGCTAGTTTATTTAACCACATTTATACTTTATTTATATTCTTTTACCCCCAGAAACGCTACCATATGTCCAAACGTATAAACATATTACGACCTGGCATTCTACCGGACACGAATTTTTCAGTGTATATATGTTTATTTTAGTTCTCCTCTGGACCTGACTGAGACCTACCGAAATCTGCAAATAGCTTGATCTACTATTAATCACTAAAAGACTTCTTAAAAAGATCTGTTCAAACCAAATCCGAAAGTCAAACTGTGCAAAAACTTCGAAACCCCTTTTTGCCCCCCTCCCCAGCCAAAACAAGTTGTGGTGTTTAACACTGCAGTTTACCGTTAAAAGCTTGTT
>JAHWFP010176714.1:0-10215 GCA_023313725.1 Lithobius niger
TGAAATATACAACTTCGTTCTATACTAAGTAGTTCTCTTAGCATAGCTTCACAAATAAGTTTTTTTTTTAATTCTTCGTTTGATAACAGCAAAGTTTGTCTTTTCTTTGACCTTTTACTGTATGGAATGTTGTTGCACTATCATGTTTAAATTTATTCATGGTGTAATATCTGGCATTTAAAAGTCTCATCCTAAAACAGAACCTGTCTGAAGAATAATATCTTGAAACATCACTAGTATCTTTGTTCCTGGTAACATGCCTTTGGGCTTCCCATATAAGGATGGTGTCATCTGCTAGAAGAACGCACAGATTTTATAAATGAATAAAGGTATATGCATGGCATAATTGACGATCGGGACCGTCATTAAGGGGTAACTAATTTAAAATTCTGCTCGAAGCTTCTGTTTCACGCGTATAGAGATCAGTAGTGTCAGCGCCTTACAATTGTCCATTAGACCTCCTATTTGCTTTGTGTCGTCTAGATACGTACGTTCCATGATCAGTCCTAAAGTCCGCCATTGTATGGGGCTGCCAATAAAGGGTACCCAGGCTTCAATTTAATGCTTAAAGATGCCATCTTATATCATCCCTATCCGGACTATTTGTATAGAATCAGAGAATTGGTTTTATTTTTATTTTGTTGCATACTGGTGTTTATTACACCTTCGCTATTGAATGATTTGCTAAAGAAAGCTGGCATATAGATAAAAAGCCTTTTGGTGATGTTATCCGCGAACTTCTAATTCGTTAAGTTCTAGCTATTGGGTATGTTTGGTTTAATCGTCTCAATATGTTAAAAGGATTACGCTGGTTCTAGTACTCAGATTTGAATTTTGTTTTCTGTGCTATAATACAAATGCTGAATTTCTTAATCTGAGCTACGCAACATCGAGCATTCACCTGAGTATTTAAACCCTTTCTACCACAGGCGTTAATTGTAGTTGTGGTAACTAGTAACCACACTTACACTTACACTAACACCTAGTAACCACACTTAATCTAGAAAGAGACTTACTTGGTGTCAGATTAATACAGAGTCCTGTTGTAGTATTCACGTATTTTACCTCTATGTTTTCGGTCTCTGATTTTTCACCTACGACCAAGGATATACCCTAGATAAAATACAATACGGCGATTATTACAGTCATATGGTGGCATAACTGATTCAAAAATGGACTAGGAACATTTAATAAGGCTACGTTAAAACTTTTATAAATTTCATAAACAACATACGATATCATTAAATTTAACAGTAAAATTTATTGGTTGAGTTTAGTAACATCGTAATACTTTGAACCCAACTCTTTTTCTAAGTTTAACTCCCCCAGCTTCAGGACGTACTCTAGATGGTTGATTTTTTTTTATACTCCCGTGTGTATATTGGTTGGCAACACGATTTAATTTAGCATCCCCACCTTCGCTTCAAAGCAACTTTACCAGTCAGGTGTGTTTCCTTCGCATGTCTCAGTTTCCAACGGAACTCAAATGAAGCTCGCTTTTTTCTTTCGCCTTAGTTTCCTTCTTGTTTGCTACGATGCTTGTTTTTGTTTATTTATGCCAATCTGATTTCATTGTCACCAAGAATAATAATTTCCAGCAGCTATGCACGTACAACCCAATTTCTTCTTGAGTGGTGCCATGTTTACTAAGTTTTAAGTTGCATAAAAAAAAGCCAAATAGTGCGTAAACAATAATCAAACATGACGTTTCAGTGACAACTGTTCCCCATTAAAAAAGTGAATTAAAAATAACTCGACTCATGGCATAGTAAAATGCATTCACTAAAAAGTCATAATTTCTGGCAAATCATGCATATAAAATTAAATTATATTTTATGAATTTTACCTCCATTGATAACGGGGAACGTTCGTCCCCTAAACTTGGTGTTTGATTCTTGCCCAATTTCGGAAATCAGTGAAGTTTGGTCATTGATCTGCCATCTTTCCATTCCCAGTAGTTTGATTTTTTAACCTACATGGCATTCGAATTTCTTCGAAATCCTAAAATATGATTTCTGAATCAATCGTCGAGGGGTGACTCGTCACTACACAAGCCTTCACCTTCCATGTCTACAATCGTTTCAGTATTTCAACAGCAATTCGTGATAGCCATTTCATCCATTTTTCTTGAGCAACCATCTTCAACATATACCCCCTTGCTTGGCTCGTAATGCAGGTGGTAAACCGGATCGATTGTCACCGATTTTAAAGTACAGTTTTCACTATTTTGAGTGAAAAACTGTCGCAGAAATACTGCGTTCGTCATAATTTCGCAGAGTATGGTTGTTCTTAATAGCACAATTACCTCATTCTTCAGTCTTTTGTAGTTTTCAAGTATGGGCCAAGCTTTGCTTTTTTTGTTTAGTTGTGCAGCATTACTCGTTTATTGTTCAAGTACATTCTCTCACATTAACCATATTACAGTTTACTAAATTTCTGAGCTTGTTAAGTTCTTTGCATCTTTTTCGTGCTTTGCGTCTTCAAATTTTATTTTCCACCCTCTACATTATGAAAATACTTCGAGAGCAACAAAAAAATTGGAAGATCGGCAATCGCTGTTGCCGGCAACATATTATCACCATTGGGAAAATTCCACCACTATAACAAGAACCACCAAAAGTTCCCTCTTTAAATTTTCTGTGAAATTTTAAGGCCTTTCAACTTCATCAGATCAGTAGGCAACGAAGCACAAATTTAAAAACGAACACTGACGTACATACGAAGCTAGAGGGTACAACGTGTGTTCACGGAGAAGGTAGTCAAGTGCTTCTTGAGATACCTTTCCAACCTTAAAGAGCTGCTGCGAAATCCACATTCGAAGAATACCGTGCCCTCCCCCCGCCCTCCCATTTTTCCCTCCCTCCTCGCCTTCTGTTGAACCCCAATCCTAAGTTATTCAACGCACTCATCGTTACCCCACCCCCCACAAGTGCAGGAGCCCACCAGAGGCACTGGTTGTGAGTGGTCCGACTCCCCCACCCCCTTCACCTACAGTACCCTTGCCTCCACATTTGTGCCGTAGGAGTGATGTGGTCTACTGTATCCCACGTGGCCAGTGCAAAGCCGTCTACATTGGCGAGACCAAGAGACAGTAGCTTGAGAGGATAAGAGAACACACTGCAGCAGTTAGAGGAAAGACAATCTCAATGGCATTACTCAGCATACGAAACACCATGAGCACAGGATTGCATGTAATTCCACGACAGTTTTTCTCACTTCCAATTCTCTCCAAGGAGGGCATCAAAATGCTCTTGAATCTCGGGCCATTCTTTGTTTCAAGGGCAAGAAGATTCCCCTCATGAACCTGCCTGGTTCTTCCCACTTGTGGATGGAACAATCAGTGGGTTCTGATGTGAAAGCCAAGCTTGACAAGCGGTGGGGCTTGGCAGTGTAAATGTGTATATATCAGTGGTACTATCTATCTAATCGTTTGCATGATGGTAGCCACAACCATGTAACATTCGTTTTTAAATTTATGCTTCGTTGCATACTGTTCTGATAAAGGTGAACGGCGTTAAAACTTCACCGAAAATTTAAAAAGGCAACTTTTGGTGGTTTTTGTTGAACTAGTGGAATTTTCCCAATGGTGGTAGTGCGTAATTCTTCTTCGATAAAAAATGGGTATTTTAATTTTCCTTCTAAGTTTTCACTTGGCAAAAAACAAAATTGGCAGCTCACGAATTTTTCCTTCCTAACGTTTGGTTCACGGCAGGCACCAAAAATATGTTTTACTATTTATTGACAAACCCAAGTGATAGGGTTTTCATGAAATTATAAGAATGCCACCTCTGCAAGGGTAAGTAATTTCCCATATTGCATACTAACTCCAGTGTTAGCTGTGCTGGATCTTAGTGAATTTGAGATTACGACGTGCAAAGTCAAACCCCTACCTTTAACTGATCCATGCTAAGAATCACACTTTTACACTATTCAATAACAATAGAAATCCCATAGAATTATGCAACGGAAATGGGTTGTGTACAATCATTAGTCAATTTTAAATAATTTTGCAGCCAGTTGGCTCATGCTTCTGCATTGCAGCCGGGTTTCAGATTATAGCTGGGATGCAACTATAGTCCGAGATCCAGGTTTGTGTGAACAATAGCGAGGGGGAAAACTAGGAATCGTTGGTTTCCTTGTGCTGCCATTGTATTATGCACGCAAGGGTGTTCTGCAAATGAAATGCTTGTTGGCTCTGGATGGAAACAATTACGAAAAGTAATCAGATGACCGGGAATTGTGTTTGTCTTGGTAATCATTTCCTCGAATTTCACCCCATCTACAGTTGCCAGAATGTCACCAGACACACTCCTGGTGTAATAACCGTGAAAACCCTTATTTACTCTTGTATCCCAGCTTGAAGAGGGACGAGAATGAGAAGCATTCTGACACATTCGTTTCTGATGCATAATTATTGTTGTTCACGCAAAACCTCCAAGTGTCTGCCGTTTCAGAACTAGGTGACGCACATGAACTAATAGCAGTAGTTAGAAAGTGTGGTTTCTAGTTTCACTTTTATCATTGTCTGGTTTTAGCCACTGACATGATAATTACTCATTGTCACATCCTATCACCACTGGATGTCAGCTATCTCTAGAGGAACCATTACTCACGCTGTTTGGTATTTCAATGTCATCACTGGTGGATCCCAAAGCTTCCAAAGTCATGCCAGCTAAATCGGCAATTAACTCTTCGCATGTGTTTACTCAACACATTCTTCAGTATGTATAGCCAAACAGTACCCAAGAAAAACCATATTAAAATGCGATGTTTAGAAGCACGTTGTACTCAGTTATCAAGCATAGAAACAAGCAGTCTTAATAAAACAATTAAAACTCCATATAAATGGTTAAAGAAGACAAATCAAGCAATTTTATTTAAAAACTAAAGTCGTGAAAAACAATTGTCGCCCAAAGACAATACAGAAACTTCAGTAAAACGACATCACTATATCCGTTCGAAGTTTGGAAGTAAGGAGAGCTCGCCGCATAAAAAAATGTGAACTACCTAGTTCGTGCAAAAGAGGAACCTACTCTTTAAACCTATTATTTTTGGGCATAATGTGGTTGTGTATAGGTGGAGTTCGTGCCCGGGGGGGGGGGGGCAGGAATATGGAGTGTTTCCGAACTTAATCTGGCCTGGTATTGTCTTTCATGAAATAAGATGACGTTATTTTCGTGGTGTAAAGGCTGCCCTGCCTCTAGCTCATGTTGAACGACTGAATTGATTTTATCTTTGTGGTTTGTGGCTGTTGCATGTGGTCTTGTATTGCAGTATTTTGTGAGGCAGTACACAGTTTTGTCGTAAAGTCCTGTTGAGATGGATTTCTCCGATTTTGTTACATTGGATTGCTTCATTTCGAGAAATATTACATGCACGAAATGCTTTTGCTTTTTCATTTTATTCAATACTATGGCTGTAGCTTCATTATATATTGCTGAATAAAGCTTGCAAAGAATTCGAATTTGGAGCTGAAAAACTGGGACAAACGTGAAGAGTGGGGGAGAGGTAAAAAAAATGAGGTAATTTTTAAAGATGCTGTGTGTTGGGGAATCCAGAGTGACGATTAGAATATTGTTGAGCCGATCTGGTTTTGTGGAAAGTTGGAACATTATGAACATCCTTTAGCTGTTTACATGGTGAACTCCTGGTTCATCAGGATATGTTAAATGCAAGCGACTCGTTTAATATTGCTATTGAGAAGAGTATCACATTTTCGGTCAAACGTTATTTGGTAAGTTTTGGTGAATAATTTAGACAATTGTATGACGGCCACAATAGCATTCAGGACCAGTTTAGTTTTCATCTGTGGAATGAAAGGGTGGAATTTTATTAACGACTGCAGTATGTTAGGTGTGGCGCAGTGCAAAACATGTAGCCTATTGCTTGCAGCCTAATTAGAAGTGACTCAATGCACAAGACATGCTTCAGCTTTTGAGTTTTTAAACTGGATTTCTGCTATGGATGCCCTAGGAAATATTTTATGGAAACATATCCTTTAAAATTGTTATTTTTCACGTGTATGTGAAATTTGGCAACTGAGATAGAAAACTTCTGTGAAATATTTCTAAAAGTACAATGTTGACAATTTGAAGGAAGATTGGGCCAGAAAAACAATAAAAAGAGAATACGCACTAGGTCGGTGTTGCAGAATGTAGAAAGCTAATATGAATACGAGATATGCGTGGTCCACTAAATTCTACGTTACATTTGCAGGATGGTAGTGAAGTCTTCCTACTGACAATTTCATGTGCTGTATTAGATACAAACAGTTCTTTTTACGATTTTATTTTTTAGCTGAAATTGCTTGCTTTTTTTTTACTATTTGATGTAAGCAGACGACTTGGTTCTATGCTTGAGAACAATGTACGATGCACTTCGAATTGTTTTTTTTTCTTTATGCCGTTTGATTGTTCATACGCTACTACATTCATTTATTGGTTACTGCCGTTTTACTGTTCAAACATCATGACCACTGCCTTCTCTCCCTATATCCCCAGTGATAACCAGCTGGCAATCCCAGCATCTTTGGACAGCATCTTTAATCACTAGTTCATACACGAAAAGACAGTTCTCTTACGAGTTCTTTTCTGTTCAAACTAATCCAAATGTAATCTTGTTGATCGAAGCTATACCATCATTTGTTAGTACATGCTTCCGGTTGGAGTGTGTTCATTCATATGTACAATTAGCTGTTTGGTTTGAGTTGAGTCGAGCTGAATGCGGCCACAGTGCTTGTTTACACACGGCAAGTCCATTCTCATACTCAGCGAACAGCTCAGCGCTGTAACCATAGCTTATCAAACTTGTTCTTAAACATTCAGTTCTTAATTTTATGATCCTTAGTACGATGTCACAACTGATGACTCGCACTCATTATCATTTCGAAGCAGTTTTTTTGCTGACTCCACCGAATAAAGATGACGGACTATCAGCTTTTCCTTGCTAGGATAGTTTATGTAAACATAATTATGAAATTATGGAGAATACTGTAACATAGACCGTCCCCATTAAGCCAAAAAAAAAAGGTAACAAATCACTCTACTGTAAGTAATAAACATATTTACCAGCTGTCATATAAATCAAGACTGGTTATCAATGCCTTGGCAGTGAAAGCAGCATGATGGGCGCACAATGGTGAGCTTGCAACCTGCATTGTTAAAATTACGTTTTTTGTAACACTAATGCATCCAGCAATTACACATTTGGTAATTTGATGATTAACTTTTAATGGAAGCGATAGCTTTTCGTGTAATCAGTCGCTGAGCTGTTCCATAAGTTTAAGACAGTGCTGTGCTTCAGGAGTCACGTTCGTTCATCAGAAAGTTACATACTTACGTTAACAGCTTTCTATCTACTATTTAATACTTTTAATACTTACTGCCGACATCTTATAATTAGTATTAGTCATTGGTATTTGGGAAATAAGCCAAAGCGTTGAAACGTTCATATGGGTATCACTGACCAAGTCAAAAGTAGTTTTGTAGTTGGCGGCAGTAACGTTATATTTAGTCATGTTTTTTAATAAAGATGGCCATACTGCAGGAAATGTTTTTTGTTTGTTGCTAGGGCAAATCGTCACTGAAGGAAAAAGGACGGTCTTGTTGCTGACATACTCCGTGTAAACAGAGGGTGGGCCGTTGATGTAAAATTGGATTCGATCAGCGCATTGATAAATCCATCCTCCTAGAACAGCTGTGCACATGACCGCCCAAACCAACCGCCTCCATAGGGAAATGTCATTGCTGAACAAACGGTGAAAACCTGGTAAGCCAAGGTCGTTAATTTCTGAACGCACATCCATTCGTTTACTTAATATTAATTCTTGATCCCAGAGTTGATCTCTCATAGGTCTGTTCTGAGGCCTTGGATTAGGAATATGGTTGTGGTACGGTTGATTTGGCGAAAATATTACCTGCCTCCTGTGGTTGTTACTTTGTGTACGAGACATGATTGCAGGTAGTAAAAACTGCGACTACAAACTAACAATAGCAGAAATTAATTTTATTCAGTTTATTTCCTTTCAAGAGGAAAAGAAATGATATTGTAGTCGGCCAGATGTACTACCGCACTACATCAGCAGTTTTCGGGTAAATCACGAACTTCTTTGGTGGTCTGCTATTTAAAAAGTTTCCGTGGTTCGAACCTCTGGTTTTCTCCTCCTGTAAGTAAACTCTCTTCCTAAAAGTGTCTTGAAATGGTCAGAAAATTTAATCACTTCAGCTGATAAATAGATAAAAGTTCAGCTAAACAATCAGAGTGTATTCATCCTCTTTAGGCTCTGAAAATATAAGTAAATTCCAAATTAATAATTATATCGCTTGATTTTAAAAAAGATTTTAAAAATACAATAAACTTAAAAAATGAGAATATACTACCCAGAACATAAGAATATGTAAACAGTCAGTATAGATGTTTCTCCTTTACTCCGAGTACAAAAGAAAAATATTTCGTCTCTATATGTTTTATCAGCAGCAAATAAAGAACTCCGTACGAGAAACGAGGAGCGTTGATTTTGGTTCGGATCCACCATATGAAAGGAACAGAGTCCCAATTGGTGAACTTTTGTACTATAAAAATACGTCGAAAATTTAAGGAATTTGTATTAAGGTATCCTTCCTGGCAGGATAGTTTAGTCAGCTAGTCAGTTGGTGTATAAAGCTGTTGCTGGTTTGAGTATAGGGAAGTAGTAGTAAAATGTACCTTATGTTTATGTTGGCGGAAACAAACCCAAAACCAGAATCAAAACTGGAAGTAGGCCAACTGCCATTACCTCGTGGTATGGTTCACGTTATTTCTCTTTGTTAAGTGTATAGAGAAATATGGCCCATGCTTGTAAGGATGTGTCTTCGGTTTTAAGTCACGATTCTGGTACTGATCTGTACAGGAGTTGAGTCTGGATGGTATAGGTGCAACAGGTATGGACGAGACCACTGATGAATGATAATGATGTGGACTGCCAAACAAAATATGGTGGTGTTAACATCAATGCGTCGTGATAAAGTACTACGTGTTTAAAGGTACGTGGGGTGAGCTCAGTATGTCATTGGTATTGGTATCGGTACGACATTAAATGTGCGTCATTAACGAAATCCTTTTGTTTTTAAGGTTGCGTGTCTTTCTGTAGTGGTTAAATGTCACAATCAAATGTTATTATTTCATTGAGTTACGTCGAGAGAGCTTATTAGCTATAAGGTACCAACGATGTTAATTTGGAGTGTTTTATATAAATTTTGGATGCTGAATCTATCAGTGAAAACCGTTTGTCTTCCTCTGGTACCATCCGGGAGTTGAAAAAGGCAATGGAAGGATGGACAGATAGACAGGCAGGCGGCGAACGAATGGAATTGTACCATATATTTGCGATTGTAAAAAAATGTGCGAGCAAAGAACCATATATACCACATTAATGGAACCAAACAATAAAGGAAATTATACAAGTTACTCGATGACGCTGAATACAACAGAAAATAGAAAACTAGCTTCCAATGGAAAATGATAAGGAACAAATAGAATACACAGTAAAAGTATCAAACACAATTAAAAACATTAACCATCTTTGTAACGTGACGCGATGTACGGCGTCCAGGGTGAAAATATAAGAAACTTAGATCTTTTATTCACTTGTTTTTTTCCTGGCCGATGGTTGCGACTTGTGGTGAGTTCCTTGGTGTGAATCTCTATAGTGGTTTTGTAGGAAGGTATTACCTTGTCTGGGGCTTATGTTTTTGGTCATAGTGATGGTCACTATTTGCGTGCTATTCTAGTGTGTTTCTGTCTTTATTTTTGTTTTACATGTAACCATTGGTAACCGTTTGTTCTTTTCCCTTTTTCTATTCTTCTTCCCTCATGCGTGTTGGGGTTTGGACGTCGAGTCGAATCAGGGTCTGCGAACCCGAATGCGATTTACCAAAATGTATTTGAGACTGTTCGTCTGCGACGACAGCTGTGGGCTGAATTTGGTTATTTTTATTTAATTTTTTGCCACCTGAAGAAAAAACTCCGTCGACGGACTTTTTGAATGTTTTGTCTTCACTTCACGTCAGACTTTGTAAGTAAACTCATTTTGTTTGTTGTGTCCGACTATAGCCGTGGATAATCACCTCAAATTACGAAATGTATATTTGCATCAGACTTTTCCCCATCATGAACCATAAAAAACTTGTAAATTTGTGTTGACACTTGGTTATAACATTCGAATTCCCAACCGTGTGA
>JAHWFP010176715.1:0-13683 GCA_023313725.1 Lithobius niger
AAAAATCAAAAGCCAATGAGATGCAAGAATCGGTAAAATGGCGCAAAAAATGGGAGCAGAAACGTCAGACGCGTTTAAAGCATGCAAAGCAGCCCCCAAAATCTCGCACGGTTTCTCGCGGTAAAGCGTAATAGTAAGTGGGGTCCACCCTATCAAAGCTACGTATAATCCAAGCTTCCTGCAAATGCTTGGCCCCTGTCTTCAGCATCCCTTCCAATTATCCCATTATCTAAATTAATGTTTTTTTCTTTTTCCTTTTGCAGGCATTGTTTCGTCCGGTTGCCATGATGGTACCCAATTACACTTTAATTGCTGAAATCAGTCTATTTTCCTTTGGATTTTCCGACGCCAGAACCCTTGCTGTTAAAATCACGGGCACTTTCAAGCTATCTTCAGAACAACTGAGTTCTCAGGTAAGATAACATTGGTTAAAGAATGGGAGCAAATATCGCGCATGTTGACGTGCTCTTTATTTTCATTTCCTAATTTCCTAAGATGACTGTCAAAATTAGGAAGGCTTCTAGAGTCTCGCGAAATTTCTTCGCTCAGCGAAGACCCAAACAAAGCTTATTAAGCATTTGTGCTGTTCGACGATGTGGTATCAAGTGCCAAGGTATTCGGCTGAAATTGTCAAAGGTTAAAAGAAAGGGTTGATTTTTGCGTGCTACCGTGTCGTTGCCAAGTTCAAGAGATGACATCATAGAACACTATATCAGTAGATAAATACCCATTTATTAGCTGCATAAAGCTTGTAGCACACTACTCCGTTCCGTTCAATTTTGTCCCGTTCCAACGACTGATGGCAACGGATGGTTCAGCGCACATGCTTCCGTTGCTAACCGTGTCAGTCGGCTGTGATGAACTTTTAAATTAGATCGCGCCCAAATTGGCAATGCAAATGAAGAAGGACTTGTAGTGACCTTAAGTACGTAATTAAATAGAAAGGTATTAGGTATGGATTAGGTATTAATTCTTTACGTTCGGGCATGATGATATTCAAGTCCAGAAGGCCATTGATATAGGTTCACATCTATATTTAGTATGGGAAAGATGTTGTGTACAGGTGCGTGGCGGACGGCGACGGCCGTCGACTGACAGCAGGTACGTACACTTCTCTGATGCGATCAGTTTTTAACTGAAATTAAAATGAAAAAACTGTCCGTCAGCCGACTGGTGGTATTTTCTTGATCCCGAAGGAGCCCATCACAATCGAGCAACAATTATTCTGCGAGGATATCAATGACAAAGTACGTCAATGACACAATATTTCGGATCGGTGTTTAGAACCGCACGGGGTTTAAATACTGTAGCATTACAAGCCAGATATTATCCTCTTTGTTCCAATTATGATTGGAGAATAAGTTGTTTTCAAACCCATTCTCCGTCGCAACCTGGAACGTTTAAAAAACAACTTATTCACCAATCATTGTTTGAACAAGAGGGTAATATGTATTACAAAGAGTTTAAAGGGTTGGGGAGGAGAATTTGTGACTGAGACCCCATACTGAAACGTCTTAGATTCATTCCTATTAGTTCCGTCTTAGTTTATTGAGGAAATATATTGGTAAAAATCGTAGTAAATTGTCGGCTTCGTCTGTGTTATGTCCCGTAATGAAGTAAAACTAAACATTAAGGCAGGGGGACCAGGTTTATATTGATTTTGAGCTAGGTAGCTTGATCCACTGGTGTCCTTGTTAAATCAGAAAATCTATAAACACATATATTGCTAGTGGAGGTTTGCGTAAATATTTGCTTGTGGGTGAAAAGTAGTATGGAGAAGTGTCATTTGCTAACATGAGGACTGCAGCTACATACTGGAGTGGCATGTGTGTACGAAATCACTGTTGCAACCAGTTCCAGGATTGTCCCTTAAGACTACATTAATTGTCACACACTTAATTATTTCAGTGCTTGAATACATTGTTTATGGACAAAGGCACATGACGAGGAGATTGTGTATGTAACTGTAAAAAGAATATCGCAGATATCATATTTGGGGAAAATTCGCATGCAAATCGTTAAAATCGTGTGAAAAGGGTACAGTTATGAATTGGCCTTGCCTTGCCTTGGCATGATGTTTTGCTGAGTGATACGTATATAGATTGAGAGATGTCAGGATGATAGTGATACATCATATGTAGATGATATTGTCATATACATCGCTGCAATTCATACTGTGAAAAGATCGATCCGTTATAAAATAACACTACCAAGTTCGCTAAAATTCACAACTCTGACTCGTGCTTAGTCCAACAAATTTTCGATACCACCCAGATATCTTCATCAGGCCTTGAGGATTTTTCTGCTTTCTACATCAACAACATCGTTGTTTACTTCGTTGTTCACTACGTTTTTCGAGTCATTAGGGATGCACATTCCCAACAGTTTTTACGTAGTGAACAACGAAGTAAACAACGATGTTGTTAATGTAGAAAGCAGAAAAATCCTCAAGGTCTGATGAAGATATCTGGGTGGTATCGAAAATTTGTTGGACTAAGCACGAGTCCGAGTTGTGAATTTTAGCGAACTTGGTAGTGTTATTTTATAACGGATTGTCATATACTTATGTGATGATGATACATATGTATGTATGGCCGCCATGGTGATGAGATGACTGCTGCTTCTTTTCTCCTCGTTCCTCTGTGAAGTTACAACTGTTACCCAAGTGGCTCCTGAGCAGTATGCCTCACGAACCAGTGATAGATGATACATTGTATATAGATGATTTATCATCAAATCGTCATATACATGTGTGATGATACGTACACGTATGCCAACCCTATTTCGTTTCCCTTTGGACTTAATTTCCAGACTGCCTGAGCGGAAATTGAACCTTCGACCTGTAAGACCGAAGACCGAAGGACGAAGTCCTACCGCTACGCTATTCTGACACAGGGTTCAATTCCCGCTCGGGCAGCTTGACATTTAAATCCCAAAGGTAACGGAAAAAGGTTGCATTTGTAATTATTTGAAACTATCCAGCCTATCTGGTTTTCCGTCCTGTTTATGTTGATGAGATGACGGGGATGGGCACAACTCCATTCCAATGGATTTGAGTCCATTACCTCAGACATCAAGTGTGTAACTAAACCATGCGCAATGGCTGTTTGCCGTGACGTCACCATGAGTTAGCCAATGACGAACGAGAACAACGGCCGTTTGGCCGTCTGATTGGACTAGCCCAGTCACGTGATATGAACGTCACAGCAAACAGCCATGGCGTGTGGTATAGTGAAATCATATTCATTTCTACCTTCATACCATTGATAAGCAAGTCAACTCCAGATCCATTCCAATACAATTTCGTGAGTCTGTGAGTCAATTCCAACCAAGTTACTGCCATGGTTCAATGCAATTCAACAAATCATTACCATATTTTCGATTTGCTATTACAAATAATTTCCAATCAATTAATTTTCTTTTCTCATCTGACAAATCAATTCCAATTCAGTGACTTGCTGTTGATCCAGTCTTAATACCAGTCATTTCCCGGTTGATTCAGGAAATATTTTGACCAAATCCATTCAATTCCACCCAATTCCGCCGAATATTTAGACGATTTTGGTGAATTTTGGGGCTGAAGTTGGGTCTATTGATTTGGATTATGTGGAATTGGCCAGAATTTCAGGTTGAATCTAATCAGGTCAAAACAAGGAATTTTAAGTCAAATAAAAATCAAGTCAAATCAAGACAGCGCCAGTCCAATGTGTGACTTGGCAAGTCAAGGGAACCTAGGTGCAACATGGGGTGAAACGATGGTCATGAAGTCAATCCTACCAACCCAGTTTCTAATTTCAACAAATAACCTAAGTCAAGTCCAAATCAAGTCAAACGGAATTGACGATTAATAAAGTCAATTCCATGAGGTCATGACCTGGAATTGTGTAACGTAGAATCAATTGCACCAAGTCCACAAATGTGGAATTGAGTCAATTAATTCCAAGTCCGGAATTGACATGCGCCCATCACTAGACATGACCCAACATATGTGTACAAATTTCCTCACGATGAAAATACAGTTTTTGTGTGATCAAAGTCCATTATATGTTGTAATATCCACCCAAAACCGAAAGAGGTATAAGACAAATTACTAGATTCCCAGAACGAATACTGCTTTAAGAAAGCAAAGAAAAACTCCTGCTTCCATACAACCTTTAAAGGTTACCACCAGCAGTAGAAATTATGCGTTTCAACCCCAAAAGTTCCAAATAGAGAATATATAAGGTCTCCCGCCTACACAGGCAATAGCCGCACAAAAAAAGCCAATATGCTTTGCTTTCTGACAGCGTCCCCCCACACAAAGGTTCGCTAAGGCTTGGAAACCACCACAAGATGCAGAGTGTAGCATGCACGATCATCGAACGAATTTTCATTCCATTTTTTCTGCCAGCAAGTCTTTTAAATGGTGGGATGCATTTCCGTAATATCGAAGCTTTTACCTAACGAGTCAATCAGACTCGATCTCAGATTTAAGGGCGTTCAGAAAATCACATGTAGATCAACAATAAGTACACGTGCAAAGGATAAAGAACTTTAAATCAGAAAGCTATATCGCACATAACACATGTTTCGTCTTTATTGCTAGTTTTTATTGCTGTCAATAAGTTAGAAATAAAAATAAGGCTCGTATCCGTTCGGCAAATAAAATAAGGGATTTGGAATGATGATGATTACAATAGGGAAAAATATGATTAAATCGACACTGCAGGTGCAGGTCACACCTCCGCCAATAAGCTTGATATTTACCAAAATTGCATGAAAGTTTATGGAAACCAAGTTGCTAGTTGTGGAAACCAAGAGGGTACTGAGGGTACATAAGGTTGGTCTCCCGGAGGAGGTGGGGGGGGGAGATGTAACACGCTATTTGCGCACAGCAGGGCGCAACACGAGTGAACGCTCGTGGTGCACCTTGCAGTTACATAAGCTGCTTGGCGTCCAGTCAACTCGCACCTGTTAGGCCGGCTCGCACCTGTTAGTGTTAGTGTTGAACAGGAGGGATAGCTGACAGGTGCGAGCCGGTCCTGGTTTGAACACGGGGCTGGCTCGCTACCCGGCTGTTGGCAGTCGGCCAACTTCCGTCGTTGGGCGGAAGTACCGTATTTAAATACCTTGTTTTATTTGTGCGAGCAAGTTGCAAGTTGCTCTCAGTACCCTTTAAGCCTGCAGTAGAGTATATAAAGTTAGTTCAAGTCATTTATTTTTCTAACACAAAAAAAAAACATATTTACAGTAGATCCCTATGTTTAAATTCCCTCCTCTGAGCAATTTGCCTAGTCTCAGTAAGTTTTTTAAAAGAGCTAAAAAAATCATAAGTTCATACCACAAGACAACTCTTTTTTCCCTCCTGGAAATTAATTCTTTCATGTGTATTATACACACAAATACACAAATGTATAATACACAGTTATTAATCTAATCATCTGCCCCCGAGATGTTATGTTGAGAATGACCGAAGAATTTTTCTGCAAAGCTGCCAGTATTATTGCTGCCTATACACAATATGTTGGTGTCCTCCTGCTGCAGCAAAGTGTGCGCGGCCTATCTTGAGTTCTCCGCAGAACGAACACAGACAATCGATTGTACGTTTTCAGTAACAGAGTGCCTTGTTGATACCCAAGATGGTTACAAAAACAATGGCGGCCATCGATTAAAGCCACCCCCTCCAGGAAGACGTAGCCGCTCATAAAATACGCCGCGCACACAATAGCACAGACTTGTGCTCGCTCGACGCCTGAAGTATTTGGCCCACAAAGTCTGCATTTGCTTCAGGACTGATTTTTTTTTCTTCTACCGTAATTATTTTTTTTTGTACTGAATAGAGTCGCACGGTCACGAGTCTCAGTGAGGTGACTGACACTTGTCTATTCGTTACAATGTTTTCTACCGATAGTAGTAAACTTAACCAGTAGAAAGAGTTTAAAATCCTTTAAAATTCATTAGTTTAATCACTACCACAACAACCCATCCAGTGATGCCTAATTATTAAAGGCATTATCTCTGTACCATTGCAGTACAAAAATCTGTTTCCAATAAGTAACAGTTTTGTCACCATGCCTCTTTCGGCAGTGCTTTACATTTTCCTAAAAACAACGTACACCTGTGGTTTTTGTCAAACAGTGTGTCCGCTGCTTTACATCACAAGTCCAAGGCCACATATTTCGTTTGTGATGCAGACAGTTCACCCTTGCTGATCTTAAACAAATTCCTAAGGATTCACTGGAAGCACCAGTGATAACAAACACTACGGCATTTCCCACACGTTTCCTATCTTCTTTGCACATTCATTATAGGGTGTTTTGTTGGGTACACGTTTTGGGACAGTTGTTTGCTCTGGTCTTGTTTGATGATGACGGGATTGAAAGGCTCTCCATCACGCGAAACGCTTGCACATTTCGCATTCCGCGTTCTTTTCTCACGCAGAATAAACACTTTATCCGAAGCACTTTCTCCATTCCCACACAAGACGGTAACAAAACAGTCACCCCTCTTTACGGTGGAGATTATGGTCCATGGTTTTCTTTTCCCCTGGATAAAAAGAAGCCCTGGGGTTGCAAAAAGCTGATTTGTGGTCGGGGGATGGGGGAGGGGAGAGGGAAGAAGGGGAGCTGAAATCCGTTCGGCTGAATCCCGAGGATTCGTGTTGAAGTGCAGGAAAAATGATGAGTAAAAATGATGAGCTAATCAGCTAATATCTCCTGTAAATAATCCTTAAAACTTGAAGGGAAATTTTGCCCAAGGCACCGGCAGGGTAAAAGTTTCATTATGAATGGTTAACTGAAAACAATGGTCGACAAGGAAAAATTGTTTGGAACAGAAATTTTACATGTTTTTCTGTGTGTGCACAAAAATTGTCAACCTAGTTGTATGCAACAGTTATAGGTCTTTCCAGGCATCTTGTTTTGTTGACATTATTTCTTTTGTTTGGAATCATTTCTTCCTTTATGGTTACAAGGAAGTCTAATTTATTACCTTCTGAAATATTCCCAATTACACCGACTGACACCAGTGTAACGGAATCTTACACACCTAACACTTAACATGTTGCGCTAGGCATAGCAATTTAAAAATGTTAAAAGTGTATACAGCAGGATGTAACACTCATCTGGAAAAGAAATTTCCTCAAAATCGGTGAAACAAGAAAAACTTAAAAAGCGTTAGGAACTAGTAAAACAAATTTGGGTGAATTCTGGTTCCCGAGTTTTGGCTCAAGCATCACTTTCATTTGTTTAAATGAAAGATGGAAAGATGATGTAAGGCAGTAGCGTGCACAGACCCCCAAAAGGCAGGGGCAACTTTAATGACAGAATACTTTAGTTTCTAAAACTTTTTTCCTTAGTTTTTGACTCTTTCAACCCTTTTCTGTCCCTTTCTTAGCCTTTTTTGCCCCTTTTGTTTGCCTTTGTAGGCCCTTTTTGACTGCCAAGGCCCTTTTGACAGTAAGTGCGTTGACGATACGAGACGGTAAGGCATTCCATCTGGAGACAGGTCTTGGTGAAAAGACTTCCTTCTTCGAGTTTGTATTGAAGCATTATACAGGGTGGTCCACAAAAAAACTGACGACCCAACATTTTCTAAATGCAACTTTTCTAGTTAGCACCCCACAAAACCAGGAGAGGACAGAAATCTTCCGTTTCATTAGATTTGATTTCTGTCCTATCCTGGTTCTGAGGGGTGCTAACTAGAAAAGTTGGACTTGAAAAATGGTGGGTCGTCAGTTTTTTGTGGACCACTCTGTATACGGAAGTTTGATGTTATGCCCCTGGTAAGAGAGAGAGAGGAGGAGTGACGAAAGAGATATAATGGCGGTCCTGGCAACCTCGTAGAATTATGTATACCAATAACAGATGACCACTGTCGAATCAAGTAGCTATGGATGGTAGCCCGAGGAGTTTAAGTCTTTCATGGTAAACAGTGCAGTGAAGGAAACACAGCATTTTGTGAAATAGCGAAAAGTTCGCTCAAGAAGTTGATGGGACTTCTGATAGTAAGTCCTCCATGATTGGTTATAATACTCATGGTGATGACAAACTTCAACGTAGTAGAACTAGGTGATGTTAAGTATCGGGATGTTTTAAAAGTCAGCGGCTTGTGAGTCACTTGCAAGCGGGAATGCTTGCCGTTTGTTATTTCAATGGGAAAGCATTCCCGCTACCAAGTGACTCGTAAGCGGCTGGCTTTTAAAACATCGCTTATTTGAGAAGATAATTGCCAGTGCTAGCTTTAGACTAAGCTGCAAGTGACTGGGAATGGAATTTCAGACTGGCATCGACGACAAACCCAAGATCCCGAATTTCTTTGAGAAAGAAGTATTGTAGACCGCATGAAGCATGCGTGATTGGCGTAAGTAGGTTGTAAGTGTCCTAAGTTTGGTAAGGTCACGTTAGAACAAAACACAGTCACCAGGGTTCGTAATGGAGCACTTTTAGGTATCATTGATATAAAACAGAAAAAGAGAGGACCTAAAACAGAACCCTGAGGAACACCAGATGTAACTGGTGCCCATTCAGAAAGAGTATTTCCAATATGGACTCTCTGTTTACGATTATGTAGCGAAGAAAAGAGAATGCTGTAAAAAAAAATCAGGAATTCCGGCTGCATGAACAAAAATGTTTTGGGGAAGTCAAAATAGGGAACATCACAAGCCATCTTGCTAACTAGGAAGTTCTCAGTTGCTGCAAGGACGTTATTGAGGCAGGACCTCCCCTTAGGGAACCATGTTACGAATTGTGAAAGGGATGATGCAGATTAAGCCAATCGGTCAAGAAAATAATGGTAAACAAATTTTTTCAAAAACCTTTGAAAAAGGAGGAAGGAGGCTTATGGCCAATAATTTGAAGGACTGGTATTGGGGTCGCTTTTGTAAATCGTAACAGTGGCAGTTTCCACTGATCAGGAAAAGTGCCTTCAGAAATACATTTAGTAAAGACAACAGCAAGAGTGTTGAGAAGAAGCACAGTTTTTGAACAACGTTGGGTGGTGCAGGTCTGACACTGCAGAGGTAGCAGTTTTGAGGGCACAGACGTGTTTAGAAATATTGACAGCAAAAATAAAAATAAATTAGTTGGGAATGTTCCTATCAGTCGAAAAGGAGTGTTGCAGCTAGGATGAGGATTTTGTAAAACTGATTTAAAAAAAGCCATTGAACTAGTTCGCTACTTCAACATCAGTATGGCATAGAGCTCCATAAACACCCCTGATGTAGTTTAGCACTTTGGAAGCGTGTTTGTTGTTCAGAATTAGGCAATAAGCTTCCGAGGATTAGCCGTACTATCAGAAGGAAGCTTTGTCTCGTAACTATACGTGTAGAAATTAAATCAGACGAGGATGCCCTAGAATGGTTGTTTTGGTTGGATATAGCCTAGTAGGATTAGCTCTTTCACGCGTGTTTCTTTTTGTTGATTGCTGCTTTTACTTCACGAGTGCACCAAGGAGGCCTAGATTTACGACTCAGGGAAGCAACAAATTCTCACATCAGTGAGAAGATCGTCAAGAACGGCCAGTGCAGCATGCGAGTATAGTATAGAGCAGTGACACGACGTTGTATTATTGTGTATAACTCTATGATGGAGCCTTAATGGGTTAGCTGCAAGGGGAACTGCAGAGAGAAACAGAAGGGCGTCATACTAAAGCCGATGCTGTCAAGAGTGATTTCTTAGACCTAAAACGAGCGATTTTTGTTGTTGGAGAAAACAACGTTATTTTAAGCCTAAGAAATCCGCTCTTCCGTTGTTTTTCCCTCCATTTTTATGTAGTGTACCTTGTAGTTATGCCCTCCAAAACCCATACTGTTGCCAATTTGGGGCACTGCTCTATAGAGTTGCAAATCTTTCCCAGCCATGCTATTGCTTGATGCTATCTATGAATCAAGTTTTTTTCCAGTAGTGAAGGCCGTTTGCGCATCCCTGTATATGCTCTCTTGAGCAAAATGCCGCCATATTGAAAGTCCGGTTTATTTTAACCAATGGAATACCCCTATCTACGTCGTCTATTTTCTATTGCAGAAGAGCGCTCCAGAACGTAAAATAAACTAGTGTATTAAGGTAAGTAGGTTATTTCAACGGTCCGTAAGCATTTTTAATCCTAATAAATCTTAACAAAGGTTTAGATATTGAGAAGGGCGTTTGGATTTATTCCGGCGAAATTGAGCAGCGAACCAGAGGCGGGTCATAAGCCCGCCCGCGCACTGAGCGACTTGGCCGTGAGGCCAGGTTGCTGCAGCCAATAAAAATGATTGGTGCGTGGTTTTACATAAACGGTAAGCATTCTCATTGGCTGAAGCGACCTGGCCATATTTAATATTTCATTTCTCTCCGGCTGACGGACCGGTGGAGTTGTCCGTCAACCAATCAAAATGCTTAGCGCCACACGTGTCTTTCTCTCAGCGCTGGAGACAAAGATGGCGGCTCCACACCAGACCATCGAAAACTACCGAAAATTGAAAAGAATAATTCTAAAATCAAGTGTACATAACTAGTAGCAATACAAGCACTCGCCCAAATTGGTTTTACTGGCACGAATGACCCCAATTCAATGCGTACCTACAGTTTTGCATTCGGACGATTACATTCCTTTTACTTGGGGGAGATGGGAATAAAGGGGTCAGCAAGCGTTCTTGGCGGACAGGTGTGGCAGTGGTCTCCGTTTTTTAGCGTTGCTTTGCCGGAGACGGAGCCGGACATCGGAGACGGTGACGTTGTGGTGTGTACGGTCCTTTAGAGTCCCCAGTCCATTATAGGAAAGTTAAAATCTCCAAAGAGGAGAGTGGAGTCATTTATTGGTGGTTTAGCAGACTGGATAAACTCGAGGAAGGCAGTGGCTGAGTTTGAAGGCCAACGATCTGGTATCTTAACAGACACAACCAACTCTGAAGGGCGTCATAGTGGGAGCTTGATATCACAGTACAGGTCCTCTCAGTCATTCTCATGGCAACGAGAAACAAAATGGTTCACAGTGAAGGAAGAGCGGACAAGAAGAGCCATTCCAACCTTCCTTCAGGACAATCTGTCGCGTTGATAAACTGAGTTATCTTGAAATGGAAAATGGAACGAATCTGTTGCAGTGCTTTTCAGTAACATCAATTAATTGGGATCATAGTTATACATGAGGCTAGTAAGTTCAGGAATTTAGTTGCAAATGGATTCAGCATTGAGAAGAATACATTTGATGGGCTGGTTAGGTTGCTGGTGTTAGCAGTTGCCAGTTAGCAGTTAGCAGTTAGCAGTTAGCAGTTGCCAGTTAGCAGTTCTTGGCAGTTGCCTGTTAACAATACCAAATGTGGTATTCTTCATCTTGGTTTTGGAAATAGTCATTTTATCTATAAATTGGATACCCATGTGCTATCGGAACATAGTTTGTTTAAAGACTTGGGGGTTTGGGTATCATCAGACCTCAAGTCTGCTGCTCATTGTAATAAAATTGTTCCACTCGCTAAGGTCCGTGCGATTATGATTAGACGATGTTTCGTTAGCGGGAACCACAATTCTATGATCTGGGCCTTTAAGGTCTTCGTTAGACCATTGCTTGAATATGCAAGTCAAGTATGGTCACCGCACTTATTAAAAGATGTAAGATATATTGAGTCTGTACAAAGAACTTTTACTAAACGCATCCCTGGTTTGTATAATTTATCATATGGTAGGCGACTTGAGTTGCTGAAACTTGAATCCCTGGAACTCCGACGACTAAGAGCGGACCTACATTTGACATTTTCTATTATTCATAACTTAACAGCAATTATTGTGTCTGACTTCTTCACGATTCGTGGGAACTCTCGTACAAGGGGTCACCCTTGGAAGCTTGCTGTGGCCAAGTGCAACTTAAATTGCAGGAAATTTTTCTTTTGCAATTGCGTGGTCCGGCCGTGGAACTCACTTCCACTGTATGTTGTTTCAGCACCCACTATTTCTGTGTTCAAAATTAGATTAGTTGCTGTAAACCTTGACAAGTTTCTTTCTTGTGCGTTTAAATGAGGAATGGTGTCAGTGGACCTCCGATGTCCCTTCCTTCTCCTGTTGGCAATTTGCTTGACAAATTATTATTATTATTATTAGCGTTTAGTCTTAATCTTGAATTTCAGGCTTTTGTATATCCTCTCGTCATGACACGATGTGTCAGAGAACATACGAAGTACAGGATTTCCAATCCGAGGTTCTGTTGCTCTTAGTTTGTCAATCTCATCCCGCCGATCCGGTGATCCAGTGTTGACGAGGAGAGGGGCCCTTGGTCTTTTTAAAATTGTAAGAGAAGGAATGACAACAGAGACGTCAGGAAGGATACAAGTTGGAAGGGGTGTAACCAAGAAATTTACCGACCTAATTTTCCACCCAGCCCAAAAAAATATGTAATTTTTCGACTGATTTGCCGACTGACCAAAAATTACGCAAGTTTGCCATCTGCCAAACATTGGGAGGGGGGGTGACACCCCCTGTAAAAACGTCCCTGGATGACAACATATGTGAGATCAGTAGCGTGCACAGACTCCTGATAAGGCATGGGTGACTTTCAGTGAAAGGGTACAGCAATTTTTTTTTCTGAGTACTTTTCCCTGCCCCTTTTTAGCCTTTTTAGCTCCTTTTCAAGTCCATTTTCGGCCCTTTTAGACCACCTCACTAGCAAATGCCCACACAAAAAGGCCACTTTATTTTTTACAAAAGGGGCACTTTGCGAAAAAGGCAAGGGCAATGCCCCTGTTGTTCCCCTCCTGTGCAAGCCATTACGTGAGATCATACTAGAAATGGTGCAGTCGTCAGTGTTGAACACATTTCGGTCGATTTTCCATTTCTTACGTATGTCTGCAGCCCAAACTTGTTTCCAATTTTATTCTTTAAAAAAAAAAAACAAAAAAAAAAAAACAACCAAGTTCACGTTAAAAAGGTTGCGAACTCGCCGTCCTTTGTTATTGGAAAATCGTAACTTTTGGCACGATGCTGAGTTTTCTTCTGCGTGAAAACAAGATCACCCGCTGTTGGTAACGTAGAAATAGGCATGGCATGTCAGTCCCATCGATGTAAGAAAATGAGGCTTACTCGTGAATGCAGTACGTTCGTCTGTCGTGAACTTTCCACTAATGGAAACTCCACTGAACATCAAATGCAGAAATGAACTCCTTAATACAGAACGCCATTGACAGTTCTGTTCTGACAACAATCGGCTGCTCTAAACCATGCGCAATGGCTGTTTGCTGTGACGTCACCACGAGTTAAGGCGTCTCCAGACAGAAGAAAATTTCGTGCGAAGCTATGCGTAACTACGTGCCTACAAGGTCAACATTGCAGTAATCGTGTGGTTAGTGTTGCGTTAAGGACGAATATTGAAGTCTTTTTTACACTGTGGAGTCGTCACTTGTGTGCTCCACAATGGCAGCCATCAATTTCATGTCAATATGTTAACCCTACCAAGATACCCCTTTAACTACTAATAGGCTCTTCCATAATTATATATTGTATTAAGTTGCATCACATGACTTCCTGTTATAATTGTATTTAAAGAGAAGTAAACAGGAAGTTCGCTGTCTTATCAGCTGTAGCCTACACTCTGGTAGTCCGTGTGTTTATTACCATTGGTGCCCACGCTGGGCTAAGGTGTGTCCCCGCCTAGGACACCACAGTTGGCGACGAGTCCGGTACCTTTGGTAATTTTTAAAAACTTAAGCTTAAACTGATAGGTCTTCAACCACATCTTTGC